>JAOXNZ010000085.1:5287559-5304965 GCA_028566095.1 Kryptolebias brasiliensis
CCTGGTGCCAAGAGCACATATGGACACCCTTATGCCTGAACATGGTGTTCGTTATGGACAATCCATGACGAGCACAGCTTAAAGTTCAATAAACTGTTTTTCTGTGTAAAAAAAAGGAATACAGGGACACGAATAAATAAAAATCCAGGATTTTGCTAAAGCATTACATGACCAGAACTGAGCAGCAAACATTACTGAAGATGATCTAAATCATATAGATATACAAACACATCATTTTGGTTTTATTTTGGTTTATGTGTTGCTATTTGATAACAGAAACTAGAAACCCTTCACCTTCGTATGAACAGTTCCTTCGTAGCTTTAAAAAGATGAAGCCCTGAGAACTTCTCCCCCTGAGTTTTGGACGGTCTTGCTCTCATGTCAAGGAAATGAATCTGATTACAAGCCAGCTCAGCTCGATTTCACTTTTATCAAAAGTTCCCTTTTGAAATAAAGTTTACCCTCAACAATGTTATATTTCATGCGCTGCTTTTTATTAAATTCCATTTGGTAAATCCAAAACAATGACTGCTGGTCAGGACCCTGAAACTGAAGAAACGAGGAACTCGGGTCAGTTTTTACTTCTACACAAGCTTTAGCTACTGAGATTCATAACAGAATCCATCCAGTCAGACCTTTGTGGCTGTAACAAAATGTTTAAGCATTTAGCTGCAATATACACACAACTGGTAACTTAAAGGCAACAATAAGCCCTCCATTTATTTACTTTTCCATATCATCACCTGCTATATTCATGAAAATGTATCTGATACGTCATATTTTACAAATTAATAACTTGTCACTGTTAATTGAATTGTTAATGGAACAAAACCGAATCTATAGCTATAAAAATCACTTTAGAGCAACTGAGGTCAAAACCTTCACAGGTTAATGCCTTCCTGACAAAAACTGTGCTTATAAAAAAAGCAAAGATGACAGTGTTGGTAATTACGTGTGAGGAAATAAGGATATTTAACACAATATTATTGTTAATAACTTTAATTTTGACTTAATATTCCATTTAGTTTAACGTAAAACCAAATCTCCTTAGGAATCTGAAAACCAACCACACAGTTCTTTCACTCTTTGAACTGCTGGTCATATAATTTATACACCTCAGGCACATATTGTACAGTATGTGAATTAGAGCCATACAGTACACCACAATAAGTCAAAGTATGAGAAGGTCAAATAGGGCGATGTTAAATAAAAACTGTTCTATACATTTGTAATTTATATAAAGTTTTAAATAAGAATTTATCTTAAAATTTAACTTATTTTCATTCACAGTCGGACTTTTAAAATGGACCAAAACAAAGAAGAAAATCTCTTAATATGTATATATGCTCTGTTTCAGATAGAGGATTTTAGCAACAGTGGAAAAACACATAAGGAAGGGTTAGCGCAATAAAGACTGACAAAAAGTTGTTTAACATCAGGAGTATATATGGAGCAGATGAAGAATAACAGCTTTTACAGATATTTGTTTTCTTTAAATCAGTGCAGTATGAAAAAAAAAATGTTTCGCTCAAAACATTTATTGATAGAGAAATCTGTACAATAGACCCAGAGGAGGGGGGGAAACAAAATGACACTTAAAAATCTTGCTTTGATGCAGCAAGTTGATTTCAGCAGGCATGTGAGGTACTACCTCCTCTTGGCTACTGGCCTGCTGGCCTTGCTGCTGCTGCCTGCCTTGCTGGAGCCCTTGGACCCAGAGAAGAGCTTGGTCATGAGCTCAGAGACGTCCGGAAGCTCGGGGTTGGGGTTCAGCATGTTCATGGACTGCTCCATCTCCTGCAAGGACGACAGTGAATTAAACGGCTGTATCAGTGTCACAAGGGGCAAACACTTTATTGCAGCTGTGGTTGTTTTTAAGGTGCTTTATAAATGAAGTAGTAGTAGCAGTAGCTTTTTTAAATTTAAAACATATTTAAGACCAAGGCTGAACTTTTCTTTTAATCACAAATATTGAGAACAAATTCAAAATTTAATCATAGTGTCAGCTAAAACACCAGAGTCAACAAGCTGTTTTATTTATAAAATAATTGTGCTTATGGCACACAATATTGCTTTTTCTGTTGTTCTGTTCTTTGTAGAGTAAAGGCTGAGAGCCCGACCAGCTGATGTTGGTAATAATTATTTGGTTCTTAATGATTCTGCAGCAGTAGGCTGTATAGATTTTACCTGCTAACATGTTAACGCTCGTTGCAAACATTTGTTTCAGCACAGAGTTTGTCTGTGGTATCTTATTAAAAAGCATTTAAACTGTAGGAACAGTATGATGGAAAAATTTAGTGGTTTTGACACTGTGGTATGTATGTATGTATATATGGTATGTATGTATATATATAAAAGAGACTTAAAGGTGTGTTTTACCTTTCTCATCTCTGGGTCATTGGTGTTGACCACTTTAGGCAGCAAAACAATGATCAGCAGGGGTAAAACCATCATCATAACCTGCAGAAGCAGAAAAGACATTTAAAAATTAAATTTAAGAACAATTAATTAATCTGTAAAAAAAAAAAACAACTGCTTTCTCTGGAGCAAACATGTTCTTATATCAACTACAAATTACAAAATCTATTTCCTTCACATGTATGCTTGATCAGTATTATGTCACACATTGTTTAAAAATTCTTGAATTGTAATATTAATTTATCATATGTAGGAGAAAGACATGTTGCATTTCCTGAATCTGATGATTCAGCTTACCTTCACACTACATTTAATAATTTGCTGCACAAAAGACATATTACACTGAGCAGGTTTGATGAATTTATTACCATTGGGTTCATAAGGAAGTCTGTCCACCCCCATGTTTCTCTCTTCATAAAGTAGCTGTGAGGACCAGAAGACCTGATTTGAAGCGGGTATGGCTGACGAATCACCTCTGATGTTTTGATGTAGTTTACAAGACGTGCCCTGTGAAAACACAGTTATTCTGGGTTACACTTGCACTGAAACAGAATGTCAAGTAATATAAAAAGCAAAAACAAATACAACAGAAGCAGATATGTGCTTCTTTGCCTTCTAACATTTAAAAAATCTCACCTCATTTTCCCCTTGGAAGTGATATCAACACGCACTGGTTCAAATCTATATGTTGGGGTAACAACTTCAACCACATATGATCCTGAGGGAATGTCATTCACAGCAAAACTCCCATCAGTTCTGGAATAAAAGAATGATAATGTTATGGTTAGGGCTGCCTATTAATATATAACATGTACATCTGCAGGAGCTTAATGAACTCCAACACAAAAAATATAACTTCTAAAAGAATTAAGACAAATACTTCAATGAGACTGCTTTTAAAATAAGTTTTATATCAACTGTAGTTGTAATTTTTGAGTCTTTGGGTTGCTGAATTTCATGGTACTGCACTGAAAAATGACTTGGAACAGTCACTTAGTATAATGCGAGTTAAAAACACATCCAAATCTTGAGTAGAAATCAATACAACTATAAAAATAGAACCTTTCACTTTAAAATACATAAGTTAAGGTAAACCCTGGCACAAAAGCTAATAATATTCAAGTAAAGCACAACTAATTGCCTGAGTAAACTGGGTTATTTCCCACTAGTACTTTTAATTCTTACAGTTAACACATATACACAACAATAAAAAGCAAACAAAAGCCGTCATTTGTGCTGTTATTCCATAAATGTTTACCTTTACAGCCATTTAACACCATGGATTTTGACATACACTACTATGCTAAACAATCACGTCTCTCTGGATGCCACGGGATGTTGTCGTTCAAAACCATCCAGCTTCATTTGAATTAACAAATAAAAAAAAATAGGTTTTATGACATGTCAAACATCCACGATCATAAGGCTGTAAAGGAGCCACTACAGATTGAAGCTGTTGCATGTTGTTCGGTGACTAGAAGCAGCGTCATTTAAGCTGCTAGCCGAAAATGCTAACGCTACCTGGTTAGCAAACAAGGCTAGCAAGCAGTCGCCTGAAAGTGTAGTTGTTTCTTACCTTAAAAACCCCACGTATTCTTCCCCTTCAACCAACACTCTAGCCGTGGAGACCCAGTCTTGTGTTTTTATGCCGGGAACTATTGCTCTTCCCTCGATTTTGAACCTATCTCCGTTCGGCTGTGTGGAAAAACCTCCTGCGCCAGGCCCCGAATCCGTGTCAGTGAAGCAGCTAACCACGACAAGCGTAGCATGCATTAAAAGCCACACTCGCGATGAACTGTCTCCGTGCAACATACTGCCTGGCTTTGCTAAATTAAAAAATAAAAAAGACCTCGAAGAGAATTTCCACTGACAAGTATTCGAGGGCAGGTTATGGGAGAAGCGGAAGATACCCGGATCAGCTGTCGCTGCGGAAAATGACGTCACTTCAACAAACTTTATTGTCCAAACCGACAATTACAAGTGTGTAGTTTCCGTTGAAAAAGTTATTTTCTTAGTTACTTTTAAACTAAAAACTGCATTTTGTTTAAGTCCCCATTATTATTTTTTATTTGCTGATTGTAACTAACATGACAAAAACATTAGTTATTTGAATGGAACACAAGAGAAAAACTATCAAGACAATTCTACAATTCTTTACAAATTCAGTTTCACATGTTCTGCCTGAATATTTTTCTTTTGCTGTCCTTACGGTATTTTATGAGGAAGAAATCACCACAATCAAAATTTAGAAAACTACGATTTTTCTTAAAGAAATTTATTTAAAAGAAAATTAAAAGCAACACTTGTTTTGACATTTTACATTATACGATCTAATGTCATAGGAAGAGCAAAATGGAAAACAAAACAATCATTAATAACTTAAAGACTGTTGGAGATTCAAGTTCCCGATTCGAGAAAAACCAGGAGCAAAACACAAAACAAGAGGGCATTCAAAACATAAAGAGTGTTGCAGCGAGAGACTAAGACATTGGCACTTCATAGAGCGACATTCGCCCTGTCCCGTGAGATCCACTAAACGTCCCCTTCACAAGACGGTCCACTTCAATGTGAAGCAGTCATTTGCTGTGCAGGCTGGATGCTGCAGCCCTCCTTAGGAGTCTCCAGCTCAAACCCAGGAGATTTGTCTGAATTGTCAAGTTCAGTCCCAGTTAAGAGGTTTGAGTGTAAATAGAACGAACCAGTCCATTTCTCTGGCAACATAATTATCAGCTCGAAACACAGCCATGATCTGCAGTAGTGGTCACATCCTCGGAGTGCTACATTAACTGTCAGGGCAGCTGCGTTAGATAAGCCTCGATGGCCTAAAAAACAAAGACACAGAACATTACTATCAGCATAATGAGTTCAAAATGCTGCATTAAAAACAGAAACCACATTAAACAAGCGCAGCCCTGCCTAAAAATCATTTGCCCCAAAAAGTAGCTCCTTCTGATAAATGGAATTTAAAATGATTCTTGATGATTCATTCCCATGATTATTTGCAGGACAGGTCAACACCTACATTCGTCAGTAGATTTATCATATCGCCTGTCGGCAGCGATCAGAAACTACAGGCGGCCCCAACAGAGTCTCATTGGGACTCGTGGACACTCTCTGCTGGTTTTATCTCATTGATTCGAACACTACTAATGCTGGACCTCATGTGACCTTATTAAATGCAGGAATATCTTGGGGCATTGAATCTTATGTGTCCAACAGTAGAGATTTTCTGTTTAAAAAGCTATTTGGGAGTCTAAAATTAGAAGATAAATTATCAGTCAGCAGCTTGGAGAAGACAGACCAGACATGAACCGCACAGGACATTTTCTCCAACGTGGTAGGCCTATTTTTCATGTTGATCTTCACTTAAATAAGATCCAAATGTGGGTAATTTAATGAATTATGTGGCTTTTGAAGGTAATGGTTGGGGCTTTAAATCAAAAGGGGTAAATATATATGTGAATAAATGCATCAGTTAATTTGTAGAAGTTTTACGTATTTTCCCCTTTTATCTTTGTTAATTTGGAGTGTTGTTGTAAATAATTACTTATAATCAAATTAGAAATCCAAATTAAAAGGCTGTGTACCCATCTGTCTTATTTTAGGCAGGTAAAAATAAAAATATTCCCGTTTTGAGTGGGGGTGGATGTGGGTGCAGGAGGAGTCAGTCTCTCTGATTTAATCATCAGACCGGACTGTGTTCTCGTGACAAGAGGGAGAAAAAAGGCAACAACTTGGGCATAAAAAAAGCCACAAAATAAATATTAAACAGCATATATTCTGTCTCAGGAGCCGCAACTGGAGTCTGATAATATTGGAAGAAATGTGGGAGATTATGCTTCTTTTAAACACCTGAATGATGAGTTGATGTAAATCTACAGTTTTCATTTTCACTTTTGACTGGAAATCATATAGATGACCAAACGTTTTCTTTCTCCTTCTTTTTCAAACACAAGTACCCCAAAGTTTGATGCTTCAGAGGGAGTGCAAAATACAAAAATCTGTAACTTTGTCCAGTTCTAACAATCCCTGCACATCTGAAAGTAAACCCTTGATGAGTATACCAAACACACCCATCATACCTTTGCCAGTTCTCCAACAGGTCCTGGAACCAAACATAATCGAGCTCCTTCTTTCCACAAGTCTTTCAGTCGCTGCCTCACGATGTCAACATTCCTGAAACAAATATACAGACATTCTCAATCCAGTATTTAGTGCAATTCTCCTCAGGATGACAGATTAGGATTAACACACTAATGTTTAACTTTAAAAACAAAAACCAACTAAGTCAAAAAGACAGTGGATTTAATTTCACAGACAGATGTTATGACAGGAGTGTTGTATTCTACGGCACCACAATGAGTTCAGACTATAGAATATCATTTTGCCCCTAATCCCATTTATGGGCTTTTATTTATTTTTGTACTTGATGCACTTTGCCATGTTAAAATCCATGGAAAACTACTAACGATCACCATCATTAAAGCAGAATTTAATTTAATTTTCCTGTTAAACTGCCAGGTGAAAAACCAAAATATTTTCTTTTTCTAGCTTTGATTAAAACATGCATTCATCAAAGCCTTTCAGAAAGCCTATGCACTATAACAACTTTTATTTCAATGCAGAGCTGCAATCAGTTTTGAAAACATACAAACTGTGAAAACAACTAAATTTAGGCTTAGTTGAAATAAAGCTGAGCATTGAGGATTATATGCACTGATAACAAACATTAAAAATCACATGCCTGACAGAGTACAGGGTGATGTAAATTGACGTTAGCAAACATCCTGTTTGACATGTTGGAGGACAAAGACTCACCACACGTTGCTTGTGCAACGCTCGTTTTATCTGTTGTCACAACAGGCAAAGTTTCTGACCTTTTGCTGTTTACTGGCCATTATTAACCAGGAAGAGAAAACAGGGAAATGATCAAGATGAAGGCCAGGCGATCCTCTCTGGTTGTCAAAATTTGCATGGCTATATTTACGGGATTCAACTCTACACTATGTCCATGTCTGCTTCAATCACTTCCTCTCATGTTAGTCTGTTAGTGTTACATTTCCTAAAAGATAACCTAAATTTTCAAGGTAAAAGTTGTGGATAGTTATAAGAATGTCACCGGGCTGTTGCTTGGGCCAAGTCTGGTGATTCTAATGTATGGCTTTAATGAGTTTGGTGTTTAATGTTGAACTACATCTAAACTGCTTCAGTACATTATAAACCTATTAAAGTATCCTTATACTGTCGAAACAATCTAAGTCACAACTGCAAGCTGGTCACAGGACATGTCTATAAGAGAAATACTGAAATTTTCTTTGATTTGAGGCAGTTCAAAAACATATGCGTTTGGTAAAAAGTCCAGATTTGAACTGAATTTGCTTCTTGGCTTCTGGTATGGATCAAAACATTTCAACTTCTCTTGATAAAACAATCTTCATTAGATAACTGCATTTAAAACTTGCTTACATCTAAATTTCTGTTCTTTCACCATTGCTATGATGCTGAATGTCCATTATGGTGACGTCAGTGAAAGCACCCTATGTCCATTTTTGGCCACTAAAGGCAGCTATTCTTCGTTTCGGCATGAGCTACACAAAACCTCTGAAGGTGCCATGAGGTGTTTAGGGATCAGGTTGTACCAGTGCTGACATCTGTGTCCACTTTATGTGCTTTGAGCATCACAGCTGTGACATTCATCATAGCCAGTATTAGTTTGTGTTACAACAACTCTGTGAGCTCACAATGACCAGCTGTCCTTCCCACACTTTAGGTCTAGTGGTTCTATGAGACCATGTCAAACATGAAACGCCCACCTGTCTTCTGAACAACTGCCCCGCAGTCTCTTCTCACTTTTAGACAGTTCTGGCCACCACTTCCTGATGACAGATTGAACCCAGTGTAAACCCACCGTTATGTGTCTGTTAAAAAAACACCACCACAAAAAATAGGTAAAACGGAGAAGTTTTTAAAAAATATAAAGCTCAACACATCTATAAAGTTCAAATGTTATCTCAGATGTTAATATGAACAATTCAAAAGTGTTTCACATCTCATTTAAGATCATTTATCAGTTTTAATTTCCATTTATTTGTTAGCTAAAACATCTTGAATTAGCGCAGCAACATTACAAAGTTCAAATATTAATTTGTTATTAATATAATCTTTGCAGTGAAACTTACTCTTCATATTTACTGGAGAGAATGCCTTTAACGTGGGGCAAGAGGTCAACACAGCAGCCAAGTGACAAACATGGTGCTTCAGTTTGAAGGCTGACGAAACAAAATAAAATAAACACAATGAAAGGAGATGAGCAGCAATGTGAGCAGGTACAAAACAGGACAAACAACAACTAGGATGATGGATAAAGTATTCAATAAAACAAATATATATATAAAAAAAGAAGATAAAATCAAGAAACCAGAGTTTTGTTACTTTAATTGTTTAAATTTGGCCAGTAGTGTGTACAGTCTGTGGTCCAAAACAATATTAAACAGGTTTAGAAACAAACAAAAAAAATTAAAATAATTTCTCATATTTTAAAAAAAGACTTCCTGCAACAAATAAGTTAAAAGACAAAAAACTGCACCTGCCTTCCAGAATCCATTTTTAATTCTTCATTGCTTATCATAACCTTTTAAATTGAACATATTTGTTTTTTTCATCAACTATATGAATGCTTCCTCTAAAATTAATGACACTCCTCATTCTAAAAACATGCATGTTAGGCTGCCTTCAGGCCCAGGCCTCCCTTTAAATAGAGATCTGTGATCTCAATGGGAAGCGCCTGGTTAAATAAAGGTAAATAATAAATACAATTCAGTCATTTTTAAAAATTAAAGATTTATTTAAACATTCATAATGAAATCTTAGTTGTAGACCTATTTATTCCATATGATTCTTTTTAAACACTGCTATAAGAACAGCAGGGAGGTAAAAACCTAAATGTGACTTACTTGTTTGTTAAGACAGGTAAGCAGTCAAGCAGCACACCTGTATCTTGTATTCTGAGAAGCAAACATAACTGAAGATGAAGTACATTGCATGACTGAAAAATATCTGCAAACTACTAAATACAATTAAGGTTTTACCTTATTAAGTAGGACACTAATTCACTGGCGTTTCTGCGCCATAATGTTAGGGCAACTTTTAGTCGAAGATCTCTTCCGAAAAGGATTTGAGTCATAGCTTCGTGTTCTTTTGATAACTACTCAAAAAGAAAACAATTTGAGGACAAGCAATGCAAAACAGCAACTAAGAATCATGTCTTTTGTAAAATACAAAGGCGAACACGTCTGATTCTCACCTCAGTGAAGTCACTGTACTTGGAGCTGGCTCCTGCCATCTTGGAAGCCTCTGCGGAGTTCATGGGCAGCCCGAAGCTCTCATAGCAGCGAACGCCCCGCACATCATCGGAGCACGTCAGCTCATTCTCTTTGTTGGCCATGCCGGGGTCACGGGGATGGCCTACATTTGACGATCTGCGGTGCAGCTTTTTGCCCACCTCCACCGACGAACAACTCTTCCTCTTGCAGGACGACAGCCGCTTCGCTTTCCCGGGACTCTGCGCCTTGTAATGCACCTGAAATCTGCCGAGGAGGACATCAAGATTGGCCAAAAAGCTGTGGTAGTTTAGAAAAACAGTATGTTCCCATCGTGATAATGGTCATGGGAGAATGCCTAAATGTTCCAGTGGATGACAGGTGATTATCTGAGGGACGGTGAGTGAATGAACACATCTGGATGAACCCCACAAATGCAGTTTAGAGACTCACCTGTCCTTATCTAATTCTTCCTTATTAATATTATCCACCTAAAACAAAAGGATAGGGGATGAGGCCACCAACACAGTCTATACTACTACAATTCCACTGAACTGTACTTCACTATCATCAAGATTTAACACACAAATGCTTAACACAATAAACTTTTTTACCTTCATACCTGCTTCATGTTCTGTTCAGTAAAAACATGCAGACAGGATTGCTGAAAGCCATTGGATTTTTTATTGCGTTTGACCTTAAAGTTTTCCCGTTTCCAAACATGTTTACCAGCTGCCATAATAAGGGACACTGTTGGAAAAAAAATGGGACAATCATTGATAGTATAACTCCTGTTTCAGATACTTACCGTGGCTGGCAACCTAACATTTTATCTACGACGCCGCAGAGCGGTTAAAACAGATAAAACACACAATTAAAACAGAATAAACACTGCATTTAAATAGGCGTTGGCCGCTTTTAGCTCGTCAGGACAGTCGCAGATATCTATGATATTTGTTAAAGTTACGTACTTTCAGCTAGCATCAAAAACCCGACTTTTAAAGAGTCCATTCCGTGGCTAAAAGTTAGCCCACCCCGTTTGCATCACTAACGTCAATTTTAGCTTCAACTGATAGCATTTAGCTCAATAACGAAGAAAAACACGGAGGCGTAGAAAGTAATAAACAGGGCCGCGCTAACAGGTTAGCTTTCCACCTCAGATAACGTTTGGCTCCACCAAAGGTAACGCAGACAAAAATTCTAATTTCACCATTTTCACACAGGGGACTTAAATACCAACCGGTTCATTTTGCAAAAAGTAATACGGTCGCCGAAGGTGCGTAAATCCCAAAACGTGAAAAACTGGTTAAACACACAGCGCAACTCCCTCCTGTCTTAGCCTTTCACGGTTTTACCATTCAAATGAACACACCACCGGTGTGTGTGAGGATTGTGGGATTGATTTGGCGTGAAGAAGTCGCAGTTTTTCCTGTAGTTTTAGCGACGACTGGTGGACGAAACGGAGCAAGCGCTATTCGTGTTGCGCCATCTAGTGTCCTTTAGCCGGTACTGCAGCCGTCAATGCAGCAGCTCTGCTTTAAATTAAAAGGGAAATTAATTAAAATATAAAAATAATGAGTTTTCGTGTTTTTCTTTTAGTTAAACACTATTATAAAACACTCCAGTGATCCATTGATCTGATTTCAAATGTTAATGACTTGTTTTTATAGGTTTTGTGTCATAAATCTGAAGTGGGGTGATTGTGTGGGTGGAGTTACCTCCCTGGTTGGTGACGTAGAAGCTGTGGCAGACCGCTGGAGGACACTGAGGAGGTTACTGATGCAGTGTTTATAAGGGAAAATGGAAGCAGAAGAAGAAGCAAGTTTTGTTAACAAGAGTACTAGTTTTGTTTTTTGGTCTGGAGTGATTCTGTCGGGAACTGGAGCCCCAGATTTCACAAGGGGAATCCCCGAGCTTTACAGTGATGTCTCACAGTTTTCAAGGAGTTTCTCACCTGGACAGTTAGAGGCAGCAGGTGCGGGTCCGACAGGCGGCGGTTCTTCCATTGAAGGATTGTATTTCAGGTGGTCCTCTTCGAAACTTTGAGTTTCTTTTGATTAATGTTAGCTTCAAAAAACACTTCATTTTCCCTTTAAAGCTGTAATAGCTGTCAAAATACACAATTTTTTCCATGTATCATCTATGATAAAAATAATCAGTAAATATGCATCATTCACTACCAAACAATTTCTAATAAATGAGTGAAATCAGCAGAGGCAGGTTTTGTTGCCAACAGTTGAGTGTTTACATTCAAACACTTTGGACAGTCTCGGCACACGACGACCGTTGTGTAGGTAAAATAATCTCACTCAGCCACTCTGTCTGTGAGAGCATCTCTGCAAGAAGCTTTGGACATTAACTAAACAAAATCAACTTTTCTGAGCCTGAAACTGAGAGGCACTGAATGAATACCTTGGTGATAAAATGCAAGAGGTAAAACCAACACCTCTCGTCCACCATTTGTGGTCCTTGCTGCATGCTGTCCCTCCTCTTGCTCTTAAAGGCCACTGTAGCCAGAACAAAATTTTAAATGCCCTCAGAACGAGCAGTGAATGTACTGGCTTGTTGTTCTTGTAGCCACCAGAGCTTAAGGTGGATAATTGTGGAGGTGGCTTGACTGCATCTTTGTTCTAAAAGCACCACTTTGCATCAACTTTGCAACAAACCGCAAACCGCATGAAATCAAAATGATGGCTGAGATCTCCAGAGAGAAGCAGAGGCGGTGATTTCAGCGTTCCTGTCAAGTGATTTAGGGACAGCTGCCCAGAAAAAGCCTCAGTGAAGCTCTCACGGTGTTCTGACTCATCAGTGCTGGGCTGAAGGTCCCCGAGGAATCGTCTTATAAACCCTCCAACCAACAAAGGTCCACCTCAGATGGCCCATTCCATCCTCCTTCACAGATCCTGTGATCAGCGTCACTCATCCGCTCTTGCTGCAGCCCGGGAGCGTCCTCAGGCAGCCAGCATGAGACACACTGATGTCATTTTATTGATGTAATGATGTCTAACACGGATCAGCTGTATGACTGAGTGTGGGAATGTTTCCATGGGTTTTATAGTCAGGGACTTTCTCACATTCCAATCTTTGTCTCACATTTTAAAGAGCAAAAGCTCCTAACATGAGGGAATATTTTCAGCATTAGTAGCAGAGTTTAGCAACGTTTATCTTGTTAAATGTGCCTATAATTTAGGATTTGACTTCACTGTGTTTATGAGTGGGAAAAAATATTTTGCATTCATTTTTAATAACGTTCCTTAAAGGAATGTGTATCACCCACTGCCTTTCAAGCCAGAGTTTGAAACTAAGATCATCTTATGATGAGAAATGAAATAGTCATAGCTTTTATGGTGAAACCTGGAAATTACCATTATGTGCCATCTCATGCAGTATTGCATTATCTCATGTGATCTGTTAGCTCTTGGAGTATGTTTTGCGAAATGCTGTCTGCTACTACAACACTAAATTTTAGCTCAGTACCTGTATAATCCACTGAGTTGTAGTCAGTTTTAGTTAGGCTAAGGACAATTAGCTGTGGAAGCCATCTTGATTTGGATTGACTCCAAAAATTAATCAGTTATAGATGTAATGCCATTAATTAGTTTCTGAGAGTTTCACAAAAATCTGTTCATTGATTCGTAAGATATTTTGCTAACGGTGCAAAGAAATGAACACACAGACACCTTTGCCTTCAGGTGATAATAAAAAGCATAGTTTATTAATCGTACAGATAAACAAAAACACTTCTCCTAGTTTCTAAACACATTAGAAGCAGCTTGGATGTTTATTTTACGCTCTTTTGTCATCCTACCTTGCTTCATTTTCTGCCAGGGGATGTTTGCCATTTTAGGCTGAAGTTCTGATTTGTTTTAGCCACGTTTAGATTAGTGGCAGATCCCCTTTTGTTTTACTAGATCAGGACATTCAGATCTCGAAGTAGGTGGCCTTTTTTACAGCAAACAGATGCCGAGGGTGGGGGCTTTGCAAAGACACAAATGGCAGCACTAGATGGCAGTGCTCGTCTACAGCTGCTGGACACGTTCTCGTGACAGACTCAGCTGATGGGTCCTCCTGGATTTCTTTCATTTTTTTGAACAGTCCAAAGATTGTCGAAGTCCTGGAGAAGCCACAAAGTCTTTTGCCAAGAGACTCATAGAGTGGACAGCAAGAAAGAAGCTGTTTCACAAAGCTTAGCTGAGCGAAAGTAGTGTGATGTGTTGTCTAGCCAGATCTTAACGCAAAAGGGCAATAATGTTTTTGCCTGTGTCAGTGTTTGTCTGTACCATTAGCAAAATATGTCATTAACCACTAGATGGATTTTAATGAAACTTTCAGGAAATAATCACTGGATGTACATCTATGACTGATTAACTTTTGAAGTCAATACAATTCAAGTTTGCTTCTACAGCAAATTAATGTTAGCCGACACAAAAATAGCTATACCTCAGTCAATCATACAGATATTGAGCTGAACTTTGATGTAATATTAGCTGAGAATCATTCACAATACACAATCTGAGGCCTACATGTTTCACATCTTTGCATTATTTGTTAGAGTCAACACTGTCTGTCTGTTATCAAAATATCTCATGAATCAGTGGATGAATTTGAATAAAACTCTCAGATATTTAGTTAAAATTTGATGTGGGAGTAGTTGTAACATTCACAGAATCAAAGAAAACTAGAAGTAAATAAAAAAGAAGACAAACAAAACCAAAAAACAACAAAACTTACAGACCACGACAGTTTTCCTGCAGCTCGGTGCGTCACAGCGAGTCAAACTGTAAGAACAGAAAGAATGAAACAAGAAATCTGAAAAACAATTACTTTAAATTCAACGTTCAAAGTGGTTTTCAGTTCAGAAAGCAACAGACATTCATACTAAACCAAGTTGTGATGTTATCAGGCAATTCAAAAGCAGTAACTATTAAGATGGAGAAAGTGAAAAGTGGTTAGCATTCATCATATTAATCTCGGGAACTTAACAAGACAATGTTGGTCACCCATCATGTGTTTCTAGTATCTCTCTCTTTGCCATTCAGTTGAATTTTACATATTTTTGTGTACATGAGTCATTTAATAATTAGAGCAGGAACAAATTAGGTAAGCTGCTAAACCTACATTTGGAGAAAAACAGATTTTTTTGTGATAAAGGAGATTAGCAGGGTCATTTCACACTTCAGCTTAACACATGTACAACACTTTTCTTCAGTTCAGAGCAGAGGCGTACTAAGCATAAAAAGGTTGTGACTTCTGATGATTACATTTGCCCTTCTAAGAATTTAGAGGAATGAGAAGCCATTAATTCAGGCATGCATGAAATTTGCTGTAGGTTGTAAATGTTACATGGTAAACAAGATAAATTTATAACTTTATTCAAATTTTTAAATAAATGAATACAAATTTACTCAGACTGGACTTTGACTAGGCTCAAGTTTTTAATTTTGGCCACCAGTGTAACTGAGTTTGATGTTCCTGTTATAGAAAAATTACTTGATACTAAAGGTCAAAGGTTAACTGACTATTCTTTCACCCGAACAGTTTACCTGTGTAGTCTGTGCAGTTTACAATCACTGCAGAGAATATTGAATAACTGTTGCAGCCCTCAGGAGAATAGCTGAAGACAATTGTGAAAAGTTTTAGTTGTTTAAGCAAATTGCATCCAGCTTTCTCCCTTTCAGACAAATCTTACACAAACCAGCCTGAGACAGCTAATTACAATCATTGGCTTTCCCCAGAAAATTTGATGCAGGACTTGTATAAAACTTGTACTACCCAGTTATGGTTGTAGGAGCATTTGTGATGTCAACACAAAAAATATGATGCAAACACTCGTGTTACACTGGTGCTCAAGTCTTGAAGCACCAGGGGCCATTTTTTAAATCGCTGCCAGTTTAGCATCTGGTCGCAGCTCATAAATGGTGCCCATGGGACTGACTCGTTCAGTGAGGGACATATCAAAACAACACAGATCAACAAACACAGGAGCAACAAGCTCATTTAATCCATGACTATAGTGGACTACAAATAAAAGCACAATTTAGTGCAGTTGCAAACTAGTAGATCTGTAATTCAGGATCATTAAATTTTACACACAGCTTGATTCTCGTTACTAAAACACAGCATTTCTATGGGTTAGAATTGTTTAGGACTCATTAGTCAAAAAGGAACAGGTTTTAATATTTGCTGTTCATGCCCACCGCAGTGATGCTGTTCGATCTCACAGGACTTAATTCTATTTTCACTAGAAGTACTCAACTTATTTGTGGCCTTTAATGCAACCGTTTCTTTTTTTTTTATATAGGTAGACATGTAAAAAACATAGAATGTAACAGAAGCTAAATTTAAGTTTGATTTGCTTATTGATTAAATTGTTTTGAAAGTTTTCAAAGCTGGGAAATCATACGGACCATTAAAACAGACTGAAAACAGATTATTGCCAGTCTGAGATCACACACCATCTATTTATGCAATTCTGTACACTGTTAGGACTCAAAGTACTTCTGAAAACCAGATTTTACACACACTGGTGTCCTATAATGAACTGATTAACCACAAACTCTCAACCACACGTTTCTACTCACACAGGTTGTTTCATCTAAGATCAGCTGGCTGCTTTAAATTTTTTTTAGATGACAGATGAGCATTTTATTTTCCATCTTAAACCCTTCCTTGCTCCTTTTCTGTTGTTTTTTGTAACTCTAGGATCTATATACCCCAGCCTACAGGTCAAAAGAAGACATGGAAGAGAGGTCCAATACAGGAGGTTCACTGAGCCCTTCACTGCATTCAGAAATCAAGTCAATATTTCACAGCGATGTACAGCTCTGTATACATACAGATGAATAAACATTACAGCCATCCCCAAATACTGTAATCTGCACCCCTGCCTGCACAAAACACTTTAATTCAAAATCCAGACAGGAAGACGATGTGGCTAGATCTGTGACAGTGATGGTTTTTGTTATCATGTTGGTCAGGATTTAGTTTTCTCAAAGCAGGTTTGAATAATCATGTCCTAATAAAAGTTACATTCTTTCCTGCATGCACATGTTTTGTTCAGGCATCAAAATTTTGCAATCCTTGATCACCAAAACAAATGTTTTAAATAGGGGCTCATGTTCAGCCCGTCTGTCTTGATGGTTTTCTGTGTGGACATGTCTGCAAAAGCAATAAAGAAAATTCATGACTGATTGGCTGAGGACATTTTAATCTGAAACTAGAACTTTCAGAAGTCTCATCTTCATGAAACACAACATCCTGTCCATCTGATTTAACCCTCCTGAAGCCCTATAAAGAGAGAGAAACAAAAAGAGGTATCAAAGCCTTTGTAACTTCGGGTCAATTTGACGTGAAGGCCACAGGAGGGTTATGTGTTTGTTTGCCTTGTGAAACACTGCAATTCAGTTAAAGAAAGACTTAATTTAGCTATTTATTGAATATTTTTGCACTAGTGATACATGCCTTCTGCCTGACAGCTCCATCGGGTCTTTGATTGATGGGAACATTCAGGCACTAATGCTTTTGGCTGTTTTTTTACACAAAGATTTGTATAATAAAACATCCAAGGCTGATATTCTCCCTTGAAAATTAGCAATCTGTCTGCCAACCTTTAAATCTGACAGGAAGTAATTTCACAAAAAAGAAAAAGATGTATAAACAAACAAGCTAT
>JAOXNZ010000085.1:5319485-5340185 GCA_028566095.1 Kryptolebias brasiliensis
CATGTTTTAGATGTTTCTCTGCTTTGACACACCTGATTTGAATGACTGAGAGATTAACAGGCTGCTGCACAACTTGATGACCTGCTGAAGAGCAGGGAAACAATGAAAACATGCAGGATCGTGGCCCTCCAGGACCAGGATTGAGGACCCCTGCACTACAAGCTCAGGCTTTAAGGAACATCAATGGGTCATTTAGAACATTGCCCGAGTCAGCAAGTAGAAGTGGGAGAAATACCACTGAGAATAAGAAGAGTTAAACTCCGGCTGGCATACTGGGTCAGTCTCCAGGGACAGGATGAAAATCACCCAACCAAAAATGTTTTAACAGAATGTTGGGGACATAATGAAACAAACAGCAACAGCTTTGGGTGGGTAGGTAATGCAAAGGCAGAAAATGTTGGGTTATGTCAGTTTCAGTACTGCAATGCATATGATTACAAAATGACAAACAAAAAACCAAAACAAGACTAAAGCTGACTGAAGAGAGAAGACAAAGGATGTTTTGTGTAACAAAACTCAAACCATGACATAAACTTTTGTTTTATGTCTGAACCAATTTAAGCAGCAGGAGACTTTATTGTTGAAGAGTTAGTATTTTCTAAAGAATTCAGAAATTGCTGTGGGTCATGTGTTCAAGCCAACTT
The DNA here is from genome assembly GCA_028566095.1 of Kryptolebias brasiliensis. Classification (NCBI taxonomy): domain Eukaryota; kingdom Metazoa; phylum Chordata; class Actinopteri; order Cyprinodontiformes; family Rivulidae; genus Kryptolebias; species Kryptolebias brasiliensis. The sequence continues at coordinate 5,320,130 of JAOXNZ010000085.1, forward strand.
CCAAAGATTATGTCCATCTCTGAGACACTGCTGACTTTGACAAAACGCTGGTATTTGACTTTCTGGGTTAATATTTTTTGTATGTAAATCACTGATAATGTTCTTTTGCTGCATAAAACAGGCTACAAGTAAATTGTGGCTATTGACTGAGAAAAATAATTTTAAAAATCTTTAATGTCTTTCAGTATGACTTGATTTTAATTACCTCAACATTTTGTATTATAATTCTTTATGTGGATTTGTGGCAATTTAATTCACATGCAAATCTTGTATAATTTCTTAATTAATGATGTGTTGCCCTGTTGACTTCAACTCTTTCACTTCTCTCACATGTTGATGATTGAATCATTAAATCAAGAAACCTGCAGCTAATCACATCCCAGCTGTTTAAACCTAAGGGAGCAGTATTTTAATGCTTCTTGGACAATTCTCAACCCTTTCTTCCACCAAGAATAATCTTCTGTTAGTGCTGTGGTTTGGACTTTGTACATAGCTCTTTTGTGTTGTCACTGGGAAAAATCTGGGAATAATGAGAGTTGTTAAATCCATTTTATCCAATGTTTTTGTTTCTGTTTTCTTACCTGGCTGTATTATAATTGGGCTTTATTTTTATGTTCTGGAAAGCCTTGCATAGAAGAGCTTGATAAAAAGTATTTGGGAGGATTGTATCATGGGGTTTTGGAGATGTTTAGGTGGTTTTGTCATTTGTATTTTAATTATAGATTTTTGTTGTTGCTGCCTTTGCTTTTCCTGCAGTTAGTTTTACCGTAGATGTCTCTTCTTTAGTTTCATGTTACACTTTTTGGCAACTTGTGGTAACAGCATTTCTGATTGCAACAGATAACTGTATTCTGTGGAAAAACCACTGTTATCATTCAGGGGCTAGCTAGTGAACACAGTGGACATGAAGCAAGAACAGAGCTGAGAATGAATCTAAACTGAACCCCAGAGAACAGTGCAGCCAAAGGCTTGGGGCAAAAATACTGAAACCCCTCTGGAGTCATTTGTGACTTCAGTTCCGTGGATTTGGAGTGAAAAATCTTTGTTCGTCTTTAATAAATCCAAATTTTTCCCCTCTGTCTCAGACCAGATTTTCCTTCCCTCACCTGTCATTTACTTATGTAACATATGAGTACTGGAAAGGTAAAAAAAAAAAAAACACTCATTTGGTTCCAAACAAATTCATAAAGAATGGGCAGAAAGCTGGTACAGTAAATGCACTTCCTCTAATTTAAAACACATATGAGGACAAGCATACAGACTTGTCATCATTAAAAAGCACATTTCCTAAGAGTTTAAACAAATAAGTACATGGATAATTACCACTATTTGGATTTCAGAGGTCTATGCAGGTAAGAGCCATTCTCCTCATGCAAAGATGTGATGAAGCACTCGCTTGAAAGACTGGCAGAGGGGCCAGTGTGGTGCACTAAGCACTGACCTCTCACTCACAAAGGCACCATTCTGCCGACACAGAAAGGAACGGCAACACCCAAGGAAAGTATGACACTGGATTTTCAGGTAAACATTTCCAAGTTGGATACACTTACAATTACAAGTAGACCTCTGCACGCTTCCTCGCCTCTCTTCTTCACCCCTGATGCCTCAGAGCATGCTCTAAATGATGGGTATTTTTAGTGTTGGTTTGTGGTGGTATATTTTCCCACTGTGCACAAACATTCCAGGTGAGGGCGAAGCCAGGCAAAAGATTTGGTGTGAAGCAGAATCAAAGCGATTGCGGGGTTGTGGGGAGGCATGAAAGAGAAAAAAATGGAAAGTGCAGTTAATGGTATGTAAAAGGGTTTGCAAAGGAGGAGCACATGGACACGTGGCAGTGTGCCAGGATGGGCAGACCACGAGCACTCCCTTCGCAAACAGATACCTGTGTGTTTTCTGCAGAGACTGCAGCGGGGGCCCCCCTTGGCTCATAAAAGCTGTTTCATAAATTTGGTAAGGCGAGAAGGCCGGTCACTTTTCCCCCACAGCAGTTATTTTCTCATCCCACTACATTAATGATGAAACGGTCAGAGGGCAAACATGATGCAGACAGACATCTCTTTATGAAGCTGATGCACACCTGCATTGGAGCCTCACTGTCCATCAGGTGATGTAGGAGGAGGAGATAAGGGTCAACATCCTTACCTACTGGACCTGTATTCCCCATACTGCAGCACTCAGGGGCATCTCTAAATGATATGTCCAGCACCAGTTGATGTTCAGTGAAGGATAATAATCAGCTGGTTATTTCAAGCATATTCCTTTGTTTTTTATTTCTAGAATTGGGGTTGTGCAGAGCAGTTTTGAGCTGTCAGCTGTAGACAGCAGTCAGAGTAAGCTCAGGTTGAAGAATCAAAGAGAATTTCAGCTCAATATCTGTAAGACTGACTGAGGTAAAGACATTCTCGTGCTGGCTAAGGTTGATTAGCTGTGCCAGTCATCTTAAATTAAGTTCACTGCAAATGAGTTTTAAATGAACAGCCAATAGTTACAATCTGAGAGTTTCACTAAAACCCAGTTATGAGGTTGACTCCAAAAGTCAATTAGTAGTAGATGTCATCCCAGGCACCTTGTTCTAAACCACATGAAGATTAAATTCATTTTCTAGTTTCAGAACGCGGAGGACCTCCCACAGGTAACGATTCATATTCCACATTTGGCCTCAGTGTTCTAATCTGGAAAGAGAAAGAGAGGCTGGGTTTGAAATGTTGCCAGTGTAGAGTTGACACAGAGGGGTTTTCAGGTTCTAGCCGGAGGTCCGGACCTACAGCACATATGATGTGTTGGTCTGCTGGCAGCTGGTAGATCGTACAGGAACTGCTGCTGGATGTGGGCGCAGAGTTGATGCAGTGAAGCCAAAGAATCCTAAATACACACAGGTTGTGTTTAATTTCCTCAGCTGTAACAGAGAAGCTCCCTTTTTACTGAACACAGAGATGGAACAAGCACTGATGTATCATAACAAGAAAAAGCGGAAGAGAATGAAAGATTTATTAGCTGTAAAGTCAAACAAACTTGGGTTGGCTGAGGCAGAACTCATAAAACAAAAGCTGGTCTGACAGCTAACATAAAATATTTTCATACAATTCTATCTTTATCTTTTCTGTATGGAGCTCATTTTGGATTTTGATTTGTTATCTTTTCATCCATACTTCATATTAAACCTCTCAGGTTAAGATTTGTGGAAGAAATGGAAAAAAAAACTAAAGTGCAGTGGCCTGTATATGTTGAAAAGGTCAGGTTTTTGCTAGTGTCCTTGAATTCACATCTGTACTGAAATTTCCACTTTCATAACTTTTCCAAGAGTGTAGGAACTGTTTTAGGATTTTATATACATTGCCTACATTTTTAAACAAGAAAAAAGTGCATTAGTTTAGGTCAAATCTACAGATATGGGAGCCTAACTGTTAAAAATATGACTTTAACCTTTATTTTACCAAGCAAGATGTTAAGAACATTTTTTTAATTTAAAGTGTCAACCCGGCAAGTGCCAGAAGGTACTTGAAAATCTATATAAAGTCTCATTATTCAGTAGAACCTAACACTGGATGGAGGCATTTGTTAGACGTCACTCAACACTAGCTTTATTTTGTCATCTTTTTCCGACACAGGATTTACTGAGCTGGTAAATCCTCTCTCAAACTCAGAATCCTTCCATGTCAAGTTCACAGGCTTCCTTCTTTGCTGAAAAGTATTTAGCTAACCTGCAGCTTTAAGTCAACATTTATTTTCAGTTTGGGATATAAAACAGGGTTTCACATCTCACAGTGATCATTCTGTTTTGATTCAACTGCATGCTAAATACAAAAAGAAATAAAAACACTTCAGGGTTGAGTAAATTTCACGCTTGTGGTCAGATCAGTAAACTCTAAATGAATGAGTCAGCAGAGCAGATACATATATCAGACACATGGTCTAAAGTGCCCTGTTTCATTCACATTTGACTGTAAATAAAGTCTGGGACAGTAATTTAGCTCAGTGGTTACCCAACATGTTCTAGGAAAGCTTGTGACCCTTAAAAAGAAGACATTCACTACTGAAGAGCTAAGTTCATTATGGCAAATAAATAACTTTAAAAAAAATCTAGTATGTAATTAAAAACACAGCCAATTTCCTCTTTACGAATGAGGAGAAGCTGTGACATAACTTTATAACTTTTGATTCAACTTCATGCTAAATACGGGGCAGCAGTGGCTCAGGAGGTAGGGGTTCGTTCTGTAACCGGAGGGTTCTGTCCGTCTCAGTCATTGTGTTATTGGGCAAGACACTTCACCTGCCGTACCTACTGGTGGTGGTCAGTGTTCGGTGGCGCCGGTGTCATGGCAGCTTCACTTCTGTCAGTCTGCCCCAGGGCAGCTGTGGCTACAGTGTAGCTTAACGTGTGGATGAATGGGTGAATGACTGTAGTGTAAAGCGCTTTGGGGTCCTTGGACGAGATAAAGCGCTATATAAGTGCAGACCATTTACCAATTAGATTTTAGGAATTTAGATTTTAATATTTCACCTACTGATTTATTTATTTTTCCTTATCAATTTTTATCACCCACCTCCAAACGGGGAAGGTGAAGCGATAATGTTTTTGCCTGTGTCTCTGTTTTTTTTGTCTGTACCGTTAGCAAAATATCTCAAGAAACAATGAATAACTTTTACAACTAAACCTTTGGACTCCACCCAATTCAAGATGGCTGCCACAGCCAACTGATCTTGGTCAACACAAAAATGGCTATAACTCAACCAAGTTTACTGATATCGTGCTAAAATTTGATGTGGTAGCAGCTGAGAGTAATCTTCAACACATACTTCAAGTGCTAAGAGGTCACACAAGATTTCATATAACAAGATCATTATTATTTACAAGGTTAGACAAAAACAGCACTGTTCTTTCTCCTCTTAAGATAATTTTAGTTTAAAACTCTGGCATGAAAGGCAGCAGACAATCATTCATTTCTTTAAGGATTGCTAAAACTTTAGTTTAAATTCTTTATTATGTTCACAGTGATCCATGCAGCTTGTTTGGAACAAGGTTTTGTTTTGATTGATCACTTGATGCGAACAGGTTCAGTTTAAAAAACAAACCAAAAACTAACTAATTTGACTATTTCAGGGTCTAACTTTTTCCAGTCAGTCTGAAAACAGTCTTCTTCTGTAACAGTAACAATTTCTCATGACAGAAAAGGACATTGCGTCTGACAGCATGATGTTTAACAAGGACAGACTGATATTCCTGCTGCTCATCACATTATTCTCACATGAACTTTGCTGTCAGATACAATAACACAGACGATGACAAACAGAAAGCTGAGAAAAAAAATTCTTCCCTCATCTTCCAAAGCAGCCAAATGCCAATGTATTCATGTCACCTGATTTCAGACAATGCCTGTTATTGATTTTCAACTATGACTAAGCAGGAGGAGCGCATTTCTGCGGGAAGGAGACAGTGAATAGCAGCGACTGCGAGATGTTGCTAAATGATGAATCTCGCATGTGAATAAAATGCAAAAAGGGAAGCTGGGAATGTTAAATTCAACATCTGGAGCCTATTCCTCAGTTTCTTATGGATAGTAATTATTGTTGTGAGAGGAACAGAAGATAAGTTCTGTCATGTGCAGCCAGACTGCGTCTTCTCTCACTTGTTGTTTTCTTTCTCACTCCAAAGTGTTTTTTTATGTCTTGAAGGAAGTTTCTCTCCAACATTCTACATCTTTACTTAGGAGATTTACTCTGGAGCGTCCAACAACAGAAACAATTATCTCTTCTGCAGGGTTTCTATCCCAAGGATTTTGAAAAAATTATTTGTGTTTTTATTTCTCCTTGGATGCAGGTTTAGAGCAGTTTTCTCTTCTTCAGTCCTGACAGCGTCTGCCTTTCTAATCAAAAGTGGAAGCTGGTTCCGCATGAAAGGAGCCAGATAACCGAAGACTCTGCAAAGTGATCTGTTGAGAAAATATAGAACTACGAGATGTTTTAGATGTGATGAAGCTAAGTGCTTCAAGCTGTGTTTCACACAGTCACAATATCTTTACAATAGCAGCTGTTTTCCTTTATCGTATTAAGCCAATTATCATATTGGAGAATGGGATAATTGTTACCTGCAGTACATTGACAGTTTACCTTCTGAATGGAGGCTGATCACTCCATCAGGTGAAAGGTATAACATAAAAAGGTTGGGATGTTGTGTAAAATGTAAACAAAAACAGACTGCAATGATTTGCCAATCTCATATCCCATACTTTGAACGCTGAAACTAAGAAATTGTACCATATTTAAAAAAAATAAGGTAATTTTTAATTTTACAGCAGCAACACATGTCAACAAAGTTGGGACAGGATCATGTTTACCACTGTGAAGCATTACCTCTTAACAACTGTCTAACCATCTTGAAACTGAGGAGACCAGTTGCTGGACTTTTGAAGGAGGAACATTGTCCTTTTCTTGTCTGAAATATTATTCTAGTTGTTTAATAGTCCTGGGTCTTTGATGCTGATTTTTTTTACAGGTTGGGAGTATTTATTGTTCTAAAACCTGTAGATACATTTCTGCATTGATGGTGCCTTTCAAGATGCGTAAGCTGCACATGTCATAAACACTAATGCACCCCCATACCATCATTGAAGCAGGGTTTTGAACTGTGTGCTGATAACAAGCTGGATGGTCCCTATTCTCTTTAGTACAGAAGATGTGGCAAAAGTGGTTTCCAAAAAGAATTAAAAATTTTGATTAGTCTGACCACAGAACAATTTTCCACTTTGCATAAGATCATTTTAAATGAGCTTTGACCCAGAGAAGATGGTGGTGTTTCTGGGTGGTGTTCACATTTGGCTTCTTCTTTGCATGATAGAGCTTTAAGCAGCCTTTGTGGATGGCACGGTTTACAGGGATCTGTGGAAGTGTTTCTGAGCTCAGGCAGTGATGTCCAGAACAGAACCAGACCTGTTTTTAATGCAGTGCAGCCTGAGTGCCCAAAGATCATCCTATACTGACTTTCATCCTTGACCTTTGACCTCAGAGGTTTCTCCAGATTCTTGAAGTCTTTTGATAATATTATGAACTGTAGATGTCGATATATTCAAAGTATTCCCAATTTTCCCATTGAGGAACATTCTTTTTAAATCGTTCCACTATTTTTATACACAGTTTTCCACAGACCTGTGAATCTCTGCCCATCTTTACTTTTGTGAGATTCAGCCTCTCAAATATGCTCCTTTTATACCCTGTCCTCATACTGACCTAATTAGTTTCAAAATGTTCCTCCATCTGTTTCCTATTCGTACCACTTACTTTACACCCTTTTCCTGACCCTGTTCCAACCCTCAAGTTCAAAATTATTATTCTTTTCCAAATCAGGTACAATTTCTTAGTTTCAACATTTGATAAGTTTGGGATTTGCAAATCATCCCATTCTGTTATTGTCTACATTTAAACAACACCCCAATTTTTTTGTAATTAGTCTTCTATTCTAGTCTCCATCTCTATCTTTTACAGGTTTAGTGGGAATAAAAAACATTGTCTGAAGATCCCCCTCAACTTTGATAAGAAATCTGCAGCAATCCTTCCTTTTTCTGTCTTTGAATAATAAACTCTCTCTATCCTCTTCCCCACATGTCATGGTTTAAACTTTTTTGGTCTTAAAGGATTTTTTCTGCATCTGTTTTCTTTCTTTTTCTCTTAAACAATACCCTGCTATTCTTTCTTCTCATCCTAAAACAATAGGATGAGAAATTGAACCTCATAATGTTTGTGGCACATCCCCTGCAGTCGTTTCCTCTCGAGTTCTCCTAATGTAAACCCGCTGTATGTTCAAAGACAGGAAAAGAGCCCTCTGCCTGGACGGATTCCTCAGGAAAGCCTTGAGTTTACTTTCAAACAGCAGCAGCAGGGCGAGTAGGTGTCATCAGTTCTGTCTCATCACCAGTGGATCAGGCCGCAGCCACTGGAAAACGAGACAGAAGACTGGTGTTAATCATCTCACCAAAACATATTCCTTATAGCTTTATCAGCTTGAGCAGAGATTAACAGGAGTGAAAGTCTTTTGTCCACATTACTGTTCAAACCTTGAAACATTTAACTCACATAAAACACGATTCCTTGTTTAAAAAAGGAGTTCAGACGGCAGAAAACTCAGCAGTTGATGTAGGTGACCCTGCTCTGGCACTGAGGAAAAACCCTGTCAGAGAGTAGCTCGGTGGAACCAAATGGGCAAGCATACACAGTGGCACAGAAGTTGCCGTTAAGTCATGTTGTTGGCATTAAATTTAGAAAATTTGATGGTTCTTCAAGGCATTTGTCAAATGAAATGGCCTGGCTGTTTCTCACATGTAAATGACAAGTTTTATGTGAACTTTTCTCATAAACCTTGATGGCATTGCGCTAAAGTAGGCCACAGAGGTAAGATGGCATTAGCTCATGAACATAATTACAGCACATTGGCACATATTGTATCAGTATAATGTGACATATCTGAGTAGCTTCCAACCAAGACTCACTGACAAATTATGTGACCTTCTCAAAAACGACAACAGCATAATCATCACCAGGCACATAAAAAGACTACAGGGTCTGCTAAGGCAAAAAACTCTATGTGGAAACTTACTGTTAAATATCTTTTTTATTCTGCTAATAAATACAAATGGCATGCTCATATTTAACCTGGAACTTACCTGCCTCAAGTGGACGTTTTGGCAGATAAAGGAGGCTGGTGATAGACATATAGATCCATTTTGGGAGAGAGGAAAGCCAAGCACATTACATGAATTTTAATTAGGGCTGGGCAATGTGACCAAAAGCTAATATTGCAATATTTTGGGGCTTTATCGCTATATATATACTTGTGTGAAATCATTGCTCGCAGGCCTTGATCCTCTGACCTGTGTTCCCTCAGGATAAAAAACAACAAACGTTACAACTGTCCTCTCACATAATCCAACAGCAGAAGGGATTTTTCACAAGTCCATGCCCAAGAACAAAAACTAAGGTACAGTCTGTCAAAAAGAATCACATCATCATAATCAGATGATATTTGGTGACAACAGACAGAGCAAAAACAGCACAAAACCAATTAAATGACATTAGTTGACACATTATGAAAGCACACATGAAATGGTGTCTATATGTGAAAAACTCTCTTGACTTGATCTGAGTCACAAGATTTTCTCAGTTGAAATCCAGAGAGAACTTCTGTATTGTGTATAAAAATGATTAAAGTAAAAGTAGAAGCAAGTGAACAACAAATCAATAAAGCAAACTGCCACTAAACTGCAGCAGCGGCATTCAGATTTTACTCATATTTGATATTTCTTAACAGTGTGCTGATTTGTCCATGAACTAATTTATTTAATTAATAATGGATGATGGGAAGCTTCTTCAAAGAAACGCATTCAAATACCATTCAGGGAAATCAGTGGTTTTATTTGCATTTATGTCTGATCTTAGTTCAAACATCTGAACATTATATGAAAGTAAAAATAGCCAGGTAATTATGAGAGCTTTATAATCAGGCTTTCATGGATTTATTTTGGATTTGCCAGCACATCTGAGCGTCTTTGATGTATTTACACAGATTTTGTTGCAATTGTCTGCATGAGTCACTTGATTTACTGACTTTCATAAGGTGATTAATCAGTTCACATCAAGGAAAAAAGCTTTAAGTGTGTAATGATTTCCCAAGCTGGTCACATGCTTGAGGTAGCTCAGTTTGACTGATGTGTCACAGGTACTAAAGTACAAATAACTTTATGAATTTATGTGTGAATCATCTTGGGAATGTGACCCCCTGCTGGAGCAGAAACTGTGGCATGATGGGTAAACACTGTGTGGGGCTCACCTTCAACCACAGGTTTTCAGATTTTTGTTAAACTTTATCTCGGTCGTGCTTTCCCTCAAACTGAAACCAAATGACCTGAGATCATGCTGAGCACTTTGAGCTGGTCTAAAACCAAAAGTTGCGGAATAGAGAGAAGGTAAAAGCAGGAAATATTTCAGCTTCAGTCAAGGAGGTGTCCCTTTATCAACCAAAACTGAAATTAGGGATAAAAACAGAACAAAAGCAACCTGAATATATAAAAAACCGAATATGTTTGTCTATTAGCAAATTTCTCATGTAACATTGCACAAATTTTCAAGAAACCTTCAGGAAATAAGAATTTGATGTGCATCTAAAACACAAAAATGGCTGTATTTCAGTCAATATTGCAGATATTGTGCAGAAATCTGTTGTGGTTGTAGCTGAGAGTCATTCATAACACACACTCCAAGTGCTACTCATTCTCAATTTAAGATGACGGCCACAGCTTGATCGACCTTAGCCAAAACACAAATGGCTATAACCCAGTCAATTTTACAGATATTTACCTAAAATTTGGTGCGGTAGTAGCTGAGAGTTAATTTCAAAACATAGTCCAAGCACTAATGCATCTTGCGAGATCTCGCAATATTGCATGAGATTGTGCATAATGTAATTTACAAGGTTTGAGCATAATGGCTAGAACTCTGGCATGAAAAGGCAGTGGGCGATATACATTCCTTCCTTAATTTATCTTTGTCATTATCATCAGCTCATTCCTTTTCATTTCAGGTGTTAAACAAGACTGTAAACAGAGCTGCCCCATTCAATACTCCTACTTTTTGTAACAAAGAAGTCACCAGTCTTGGGGGTAAACACTGTCTCGACTGAATGACCTTTGCGGGAAAATGCAGTTTGGTTTTTTTTCTTCTTTTTTATGGAGATTACTTTTGCCCTTATATAGACAAGTGGGGATTCCTAACATTCAGTTTGCTGTAATGCTGTAAAGTCAGTGACATCAAACCAACAAGCGGTCAGAGCTGAGAGGAAGGCAGTCATGTCACATCAGTGAGTCACACACAGTAATGTGTGATCTTTATACAAATGGATCTGCTGTGTCATGGTGATGGTGTCCATTTAAATAATATCAGAGGTCTCAAGCTTTCCCTCACAATATGATAAATTCCTCCCATTCCAAACTTTTTATTCATTGTTTGATGCAAAGCTGTCAGAGGCACAACAGCAGGTTTAGCCCCTAAAATGTCAGCAGTTGTTGTGATCTTCCAATGAACAATGTCTGAATTTAGACATGTCACCTACTGTATAGTAAGTTTAGTACTTTTTACATAATTATTGCCCACTGCTATGAAATCATGTAAATACATGTACATGCTATTTTAGCTTTTAGCTAGCCTTTTGCTTTTTTAGAATTTTGCAGACCATTTTGTTTGAGCTTTTTACTTGTGTTTTGCTCCTTTTAACACTTGTTTAGCTACTTTTGTCTTTTAGCTAGGCTTTTCCTTCTTTTAATTTTAACAACTCAGTTTCAGCTTCTTCAGTAAACTCATTCAGCAGCCTTCACGCTGCATTTTCATAGAAAATGTTTTTTTTTTTAGTTTAATGTTGTTCTTCTTTACCTTCAAAGATATCATTTTTTTTAAAGCATGCTATAAAGTAATTACTCAATGCCTTACAGTGTCAGTTTAGTTCTTAACATTTTATTAGATTCATTTTGGAAGACCTTTCAACTTTTAATTCAATTTTAAAAATAAAATAAATCAATTCTGTTGGACCTTTCTCTTGTTACTGAAGTAATTAAAAATAATCTATTAGCCAAACTATTGCATAAGCCCAAATTTCTGCCATGTTGGCTGTAGACTTGCAGAATGTAAGGAATGCTAGCAGACAAGAGCTGCAGAAGGTGACCACAGGAAGCCAGTGAGGCCGGCCAGATCGAGACAGAAACACAAAGCGGCTATTGTTTCTTTTGGCTGCAATCCGAGCTGCTGCCTTCCACACTCCCCATGTTTGGGAACAGACTGTTTTTGTTCTAATGTGAGAGAGCGTCCCATGTGATGATCCCAATTATTATTTATCGTCATGTCAGCACTAATTACGGAAATGTCAGAGGACACAGAAAATTAACAACCAAAACCTAACGATTTACATATATTGTTGTGCAGCGAGCTGCACGCTGAGTCACAATGAGCACAAATAATCTGTCCAAGCCTCTTACCGCACTTCCTTCCTCTGTAATCTATAATACATTAATGACTTTATTAAAGGCTCAAGAAACGCAAGATGGAATTTTTCCAAGTCTGAATTCAAAGCAGCAACTTATTTATTTGTGCAACAAAGAGAACTTCTTAATATTTATCCTTTGATCAGTCTCATTTTGATAATCAACAGTTTCTGCCCTAAATAAAAGCTTTTTCTTCCACGCTGAGTTTACAGAAAACCACAAATTCACAGTGGGTGGGAAAACGCCTCTAAACAGCCTGACAGAAAATTGTGTAATTAAACTCTTGGATCTGAACTCAAGCAGATGGAAAGTTAACTGGTGTTTCCTCAGCGGCCTTCTCATCTGAGAGCATTTAGACAGAAGGTGGAAACCTCAGTTCCCTGCCTGTTGCTTTGAGTTGACCTCTGACCTTTCTTAGTGGCAAAGTAAACTAAATAAATTACATTTTCTGTGAAAATACAGTGTGAATGCTGAGTGCTGAATGACTTTGCTTAAAAATGTTATTAATTGAAAAGTTACCCGTTAAAGCTAAAGGTTAGAACTCGAAAAATGTAGCTAAAAGCTAAAATAGCCAAATGTTAAAAGCAGCAAAACCATAGCTAAGAGCTAAAAGTATCAGAACAATAGCTAAAAGTTGAAAAACTGATTGCTAAAAGAAAACAGTAACTAAAAGTAGCAAAATAGGCTACTAGCTTAAAAGCGGCAAAACTGTAGCTAAAATAAACAGAATGGTAGCTAAAAGCTAAAAGAAGCAAAATGGTAGCTAAAGCTAATACTAGCAAACAGTTGCTAAAAGATAAAAGTGGCAGAATGGTAACTTGATAGCTAAAAGTAACATTATGTTTGCATTGTAGCCACATATGCCAAAGATACAAAACATTTTTTTTGCTATGATGAATTAAATCTTAAAACTTAAAAACAATATCTAATGACTGCCTTGTTGAAGGTAAATCTTGTTGACAAATTCCATTTTTTCTCCTCATTTCTCAGAACTTTTTCTGCAGCAGACTGTCAGGTACTGTTTACTGGATTTCAGTCTGACATGCTTATTCATGTTTTGCTGTTACAGTTAGACATTTGATCATTTATCACTCTAAATCTTACGACAGGGCCTCCTCAAATGTCTGCAGTATTTTCAGGAAAAGCTTTGAATTTATCCAACATTTGTCAGATGAGGAGAATGACAGGAGGCATATAATTAGTGTTTATTCCGCTTATGTGTCATCAGGTGTGCAAAGCTGGGGGGGATTTTCACAACATACTGAAATGCTGTCAAAAGAAATATAAGCAGCTTTGAGTTTGTCAAACAAGACAGTCAAAACACATAATGAGTGGCATTTATTGTTTTAAGGCACTAAACAGGGTAAACTGGATGGACAAAGAAACAACTTCTGCAATATACGATTATATGAATTCTTGTCATCTTTTACCTGTCAATTTTAGTCTGTGTGCCTAAAAGTTTAAAACTAAAGAAACTGAGTAAGGAAGAGCTCGTATGAGGTTGTTTTTTCTTTCAGTCTCATATATGCTTCTGTTTTTATTGAAAGTGTCAGTGACTAGATGGCGCACTGCATTTACGAGGCAGTCTTCAAAATGTTCATGAGGGTTCTCAGTTTATTTTCATGAGTCCTCAGTCTTGCTTGAATTTTGAACACAATCAAAAAATTAGTGGGTGTCTTGAGCTTATCTCAAACTCATCTAAACTTTGGTGCAGGCATCTCTAACCCATCTCAAGAGCCCTAGAGCTGTATTTTGAAACCTGCACAGGAGCTCTTCCCTGACAGAAAGCATCTGAAGCAAACATCCAAGTCTAAAAACACACTGATGATAAGTAATAATTATTGAAAAAGCTGGTTCAAATTTGCTTATCTTTATTTTGAAAGTGTACTCCTTTAGACTAAGTAATAAACAATGAGCCGAGTGAGATGTGGGCAACAAATAATGTACACAGCCACAGTTGCCAAGTCTGCTTTTTTTAAGTGATTTTTCAGTATTGTGCAAGTTCACATTTTACAAGAACTAGTTGAAAGTTCAGCTCACACAGCTTAAAACTGAATTAATTCAAGTTCATAGTTCATTTTTTGCCAACAAGTCGCCAAAAGTGAGATACTGGCTTTAGCAACAAGTGGATCAAACGTGAGCAAAGTCATTATTAATGAAAGCCACAAGTAAACAGAACTCAAACAGCTCTAATTTAAGAGTATCTGCAAACAATAGCTGAACAAAGTGTTAAACCAGCTCTGGTGACAGAATGTTGAGTGTTCATCATTGTTACTGCCTCCTCTGTCATCCAGTTCTTTGTTTAGTTGTCTTTAATGATAATTACCCAGATCCTCTCAATATTTCAAACAAGCCACAAGTGTAAATTGCCTCTTCATTCCCAGATCAAAACAAACAACCAAATTATTGCACAAATAATTAATCAAGCATCATGCAGCACTGTTGGTGCCACAATTTGAGCTTTACACGCTTTACTTTTCGCCTAATTGTGCTTCAAAGATGAATGTGTTCAGATTTTTTTCCACAGAACAAAATTAAAAAAAAGATGAGCATTTCATGATAGATGAGGAATAGGCAGATGTTTGTGCAGCAAGGCACAGACTTTGATTCAGTCTTTAGGCTTCACCACTACAACTGTTGTTTCCAACTCTGGATACAGAAACTAAATATGTACAAACAGTTAGCTGCTCCCGTCAGATTGTGAGAGATGATTTCCTGTGCCAGTCTTCTCCATGTGGCAGGAAACCAATGTTTCCTGTTTGCGCAGTGTTACACTGAAATCTGCCACAGGCACAGGCACACATGTCAAACCTCTGAGCTGAGCATCAGCAGATAAAGCTGCCGTGATGACTGAGGGTTCCTCAAAAGCATATGGGGATAAAATGAATGTTTGTGCTGCTTTGAATGGCTGGTGCCAAATTATTTCCTGGTTTTGACTTCAAGTGAAGCTCTATTCTGTGTTAGTTTTGTTCTGAGTTAAACAATTGATTGTTAGGAGAATAAAGGTTTTCACATCAGAGGTTATAAAATGTTATTTGTTTAAAAGCTTTTCTTATAAACAATGTAAATAACTGGTATAAATCATGTTCTCTGATCGTTTTTGATCTCAACAAATGCACACATAAACACTCCCAAAACTATTCACACCCAGAGAGGGAAGCCATTTAAAGGCACTTATTCTTTATTACAACAAGGAAATGGAAGTTGTTCTGGATGACAAAACATCCTCATTATGTTAAAAGTTTCCCTTCAAGACAAAATTAATTTTCTTTTTGTGAGATGCACCTGTAGCTAGTATTTCACTCAGCTGCGACTGTTGGAGACTTGTTGGCGATTCAAAACTGAGAGGAAATGACAAGAAAATAGGTGACTTTTCAGTCCTAGTCTCAATGAAATCAGAGTGTTTGCAACCAGGTGACCAGCGAGCCATGCAGCTGTTTTGCACAAAATCACAGTATATTTTTGTGTGTACAGCTTGCAAAACTGTATTCTACATTATTTTGTTTCTGACCTCCGCCCACATTGTACCCACCTCAGCCTACAGCATTCCCTTCAAAACACCTACACTGAAAGTCTGTGGCTCATGTGTATTTATGCACCAGTTGCAGAAGTTGGAGAAAAGGCTATTATTTTAAAACAACACTGAAAAAGTTTTAGGTAAGAAGACTTGGAGATTTGCAATGTTGGTGAACACATTCTGTAGATTTACTGAACATAAAAATAATAAGAAATTCATTATTTGTACATATGAAGACAAAATCATTTTTTATGCAACACAGCCCAAAGTATTTTTCTATAATATTTGGTTTAATTCAAACAGATCTTCGATTCAAATGCTTAAACCTAAGTGAATTAAAGACAACAGGGATGGTAAATAACAACATTACACCTGGTCTGGGGCAGCTGCCTAACTGTTTACTGCAGTTACTCATTAACTCAGATGGCGAGTGCTGAACAATCTAATCATTTACTTCGAGCAGGAGAGTAGTCTGCTCCCGCGTTCACGTTTGATCTTTCTCCTCTCCGGGGGAAAGAAAATGTTTTGGTAGCAGCAGGAAGGTATGCTCCTCCATCCTTGTGAGTAAATTGACTGGTCCCTCTTGAATTCATCAGGTAGTGGGAAAAAATTCTCATGACAGTAAGTGGAGCCACATTTGGACCGACACACAGACTGCAGCCTGTGTTTTCTTTCCCTTCGACAGTCAGTGACAATCTCAAGAGCTTGACTCTGAGAGTCCTTTTCAGAGAGAGGTAGCGAGGCAAGGAAACCTGACCTAAAGGAAGAAAGCATCGCAAGGCCTTTGATAAAAGAAAACAGTTGTCCAGAATTTCCCACAGTGGTGACTTGGATGAGATGTGTTTATCTCCCTGTTTGAGACGGTTAGAGACTCAAAGTTGTGAGAAATTTCAGTTGCAGTCTCTCTGAATTCTGAGTGTTTGCAACAGAGCAACCAGCAAGCCATGCTGATGGGTTTGAAGCAGCCAGACTTTGAAAATCACAGCTTATTGTTTGTCTGTCAAACTGCATTCAAGGTCGTTATTTGGTTGCCCCCATCATATCTGCCTTGGCCCACTTTGTACCACCCCCCCTTTATTTTTTTAAATGAAGTTAGGCAGATTTGGACCAGCTTTTAAATAATAAATTATTTATCATCAGTGTGGTTTTTAAACCAGGCACTTGGGACTGTACTTCAGATGTTTTCTGTCATAAGGAGAGCTCCTGTGCAGGTGTCAGAATACAACTCTAGATTTACAGAAACTAAAATCAGAACGGTTTGAACGCCCGTGACAACTCTGTCACTATTTTGAGAGAAAATGTGCAGCACAAAAGTTTGATCATGCTCCAAATTCAAGCGGCAGGACTGTGAGCTTCTGCGACTCACGTAAGGAGCTTGAGAACTTTAACGAATGTTTCAAAACATTCTGGAGACTTTCTTAAATGCAGTTTGCCAACTAATCATGAACCGCTGCAGCACAGTGAGATACTGACTTTAAAGTGAGTCAGGTTTATGTAAAGATGTTCATTTTATGTTTAATTACTCTCAGAGCTGCCAGTACCATCAGTTAAGCTTTGTAAATATATGAAATCAACACACCTAGCAAACTAAACTGTTCTTTCTTTGATAGACTATTGACCTGCGTTTTACAATAATTACTGCAGATTCTGCCATGGCAGATGCAGTACCTTAAATCTTGTGCATTCACAGCTTATTTGATCACAAATAGCATTTTGATCAGAACTATTTAAAAAGTGCAGCCTGTTTGTCATAGTATAAACTGAATGCATCCTTTCTCTCTGCAAACAGAACTGTTGCAATCAGCAAACATACATATTATTTAAATATTTTTTGTTTCGTACTCCTAGATAATTTTCTCTGAAGTATGCAGAATAAGGGGAGCAGAAGGATAGTCTGCTCCAGCTATCAAATCGTCTGGTAGATCTGTGGACCCTTGAAGTAAAATAACCACTTTGCTTTATAAGAAAAAAAAAAGGGAGATGTGTACAAGTGACATAATCTTTATCCATGCAGAAACACATTACAGGCAAATTTGCAGATTACCTTTTTTATCTTTTAATTTACTTCCCATTACAATAAAAGTTGGAGAGCTTTGAAGTAATTTTCCTTTATAAAGTTCTGGCCTATTTGTTGCTAATTTGATGGTTTGTAGCTCCCCCTTTTTTTCCCCCACATTCTGAACCATTTTCATTGTTTATAACGAACAATTACAGACACTTTTCTTTGAGGCTTTGGAAAAAAGTCCTGGAGCAGGAGGCATGACATTTTTGTTTAAAGAATAAAACTATTTGTTTAGACTCTAAGTGAGCTAAAAAATGCACCTAGACTGAAGACTGTTTAGTCATAGAATTAGAACTTATTAAAAACAGATTTGTATATTGTTATTGTGCCACTGATGTAAACAACCCACAGCTGATGGCATGACTCTAAAAAACATATTAATCTTTCTGTTTTTGAGGTTTAAATATTTGCTTCATAGATGAAATGAAAGAGAGAATCTTATTTTAGTTCGAGTTGCACACTCCATGTGTTATTTGGTCTTTGTGTTCTCTAAGTGTTGCTGTTTGAGCAGATCCAAAAGAATCTGCCTGAACATCTGGCTCTTGTGAATGCCGCTCTGCTGCCTCTCGGTTGTATGACTGAAACTTTTGCCATGTGATGAAAACCAGCACTGCCTGTGGTTTTACTATCATTCTTTTATGAAGAGTTAATGAGAAAGTTAAATATTTTGAGAATACTATTCTGCGTATTTTAACAAGTGATAAATTTAGTTATATCGAGTAGGTTGTACATGTTCAGAATATATAAGGATTACAAACATGTTTGAAAACACATTTTAAAACAGTAAGTCTTTAAATGTTAGTTTTTAAAATGAATGGTACCACATGTTGTAGCTTATATGGATGTAACTCTTGAAGTCAACCCCTATTCAAGATGGCCGCCACAGCTAAGCAAACTTAGCAAACACAAAAATGGTTAAAACTCTGCAAATTTTACAAATGTTGAGCTAAAATTTTGTGTGTTAGGATGCTGTGTTTGTAAACACAGTTTGCTGTGCCATCTACAAATGCAGGTGAAAGCTCTGTCATGTAAAGAAGAAGCCCTATGTCAGAAGTGTCCAGTCCTGGTCCTGGAGAACCACTATCCTGCATGTTTCTCTGCTCTTCAGTAGGTCTTCAAGATCTGCAGAAGCCTGTTAATCACTCAGTCATTCTAATCCGGTGTGTCACAGCAGAGAAACATCTAAAACATACAGAATAGTGGCCCTCCAGGACCAGGACTGAACACCCCTGCCCTATGTGAACACCATTCAGAAATGCTATTTCTTCTCGGGACTAAAATTCATCTCAAATGGACTGTGGCAAAGTAGAAAACTATTCTGTATTCAGACAAATCAAAGCCTGAAATCCTTTTAGGAAACAATGGATGCCACATCCTCCATACCAAACAGGAGAGGGACCATCCAACCTGTTATCAGCGCACAGTTCAAAAGCCTGCCTCTCTGATGGTATAGTGGTGCATTAGTCCCTGTGTCATGAGCAACTTACACTTCTGGAAAGGCACCACTGGAAAAATGTGGAACAAATCTTACAAAATATAAAGTGCTGAGTTAAAATCATCATATGTCACCAAATTTGTTCCAGTGCAAATATGGAACACAATAACAGGAGCTCCAAGGTCCAAATGAGTTGGTTTTTTTTAACAACATTACAATGCCTTTTTCCTCTAGAAAACGTTATTCAAAAAAATCATAAACATCACAATTTCACCTCCAAAACTGGAATCCATAAAAGGAACCTCAGAGCATTTAAAGTTGCACCTCATCCATATCTGATCTTACATTTGCACTGTTTGTTCCAAAAGAGAACATTCTTTTGCATTCATATTTTTGTTGTGTTGGTCTCCCTCCTTCTTTTTCTCTTCACTCAGTTTACATCAGACACTCTTCCTTTCAGCAGCTGCCTGTAATCCACGCCGTCCTGGTCTGGCACAGGAGCTGTGAGTCACCTCACCTGAGGCTGTTTTTCAGAAACAAGAATCCACCAGATGGAGAGTATAGGACTGGAAAGATCCTGGGCTTTTGGAAAGGACTAAGAACACTTCACAATTTTTCCTCAATAAATAGCCTGTATTGAGGTGATTAAGATAACTTAAAAGTTATTTGTTAAGTAATCACTGAGACTAGAGGTCTCAAAATACTTCATGCTGCAGTGGACAAAAATGTAAAAATTACTTTGAAAACTTGACAATTTGAATTTGTAAATAGGTTTACACCAGTTAGCTATAACCCTAACATGCTAAAGACAAGTGGGTGTTGAAAGAATTTAGTAAATCTGCACACATATCAACTGTATTTTATTACAATTTAATGAGACACAGCCTTAAACTGCATATTTTCTATTGTTTACTTAAAATTTCAAACATAGAAAAAAGTTTATTATGAGAACATTAGTCTGAATGGAAAAACAGTTAACACCTTTAAACCCCTTTCATATATCAAAATATACTAATAAAAATGTA
>JAOXNZ010000085.1:5341606-5355503 GCA_028566095.1 Kryptolebias brasiliensis
CTTTATATTAGACATCTTTAAATTACAGGATTTATAAGACATTTTTTGGGTTTTGTCAAAAAATGTATACAATAACCCTCCTAAAAAATAAATTTTTGCACTGGCATTTTTGTTCCAACTATTTATATGTAACCAGGTACTTTTTCAGTGGTATTTCCAATCTCATTTATAAACAGGATCCGGCCAGATGGACAGCTGCATCAAATTTCTGCTCAGTGCAGGGAGTTCAACAGCTCTGCACGTTTTTAAACAGGATACTGACTTTTTAACAGAAAAGCTGCTTAAAATGTTGTGAATCAACAACAAATAAATCAAATCAAACTTTATTTATAAAGACCATTTCATGCACAAAGCAACCAAATGTCAGTGGTTTTATACAGAATACACATTCATACAGAAATATACACACAGACAGACATATTCACACACAAGGCATCATAAAGAGTAATACAAAAAACACAAGAAATAAAACTTAATCATATGCTTTTTCAAAAAGGAAAGTTTTGAACTTTTCTTAAAAATGTAACTGTAGGGGCTTCTGTCTGAACCAAAGGAAATGTTGTCTAGTTTATAAAAGCACAAAGACTCAACAGATTATACTTTTTACTAATAATCTTTCATAAACAATGTTTGTCTTGTTCTAACATTCACAAATGGCTGTGGGAAATATGTTTTCCTGTTCAAAATATTTACAGAAACCATGAACTTCAGTGCCTGCAATGCCTAACTTAGATATCATTTTCTCATCATCATTAGTTGACTGTTATCTGTTATCTCAAGATAACCAACGTAATTTTATCTCATTATCTGGAGAAATCAGCCTCATTTTCTCGAGATAAGATTTTATCTTGAGAAAAAACAACTTTTGTTTTCTCGCATTCGTGAGATGATTATGGTGTGAAAATAAGTGGTTCTTGTGTTGCACAATTTTATCATTCACTACAACACTTTGGGATGATTTATAGCAGCATGTCAAATCATATATGCAACAGTTTCAGCCTGAATCAGCTTGACTGTCCTGATCTCTGATAAGAAACATTTTCTTGTTGTGATATCAAAATTATTTCAATTTATCGCAAGAAATATTTGTCAAGGTCAAAATAAAATATAATAATTTAAACTATTATCATTACAAGACAAGGTTTATTATCATGTGGTTATGAGATAAATAGCCTATTTCAAGAAAATAAAAAATACATCTTTAAGCATGGCCTTTCTTTTATTTTAGTGCATACTCTTCTAAATCAAGCCTGGAAAACTCACACTTCTAGATTTGTCTTCTTCTCTTTAACTTTTCACATCCATCTACAGGAAAAATATGAATCCTGTTAAGCAAGTTTATTCCCCAGCACCTGAAAGTAATGACGAAAACAAATGTCTACCACAGTGTTTGACTGTGAAAATGGAAAGCAAAATACAGAAAGTTAATTTCATTCTCACATCTATTACAGCAGAATTAGAAGTTTTAAAGGATTTCTCTGAAAATGGCTCAATTTCTTTTCATTTCGTAAAACTGGGCAGATCAGAGGAAACTGGTCTCATGCCTCTCACTTCTTTAAAGTTGTATCTAAATATACTTTTTTTCAGGGTACTCCAGTTTTTTAATTCTGAAGACCCACTTCAGATTAGAAAGGATCTTAAGGGGTTTGAATTCAAGTTATAAACTGGCAACAAGAGCAAACGGTATAAGCCAGACATTTTTTAAGAGGGTGAGATGATTATTAATAATTGTTACCAGAAGGAAGAAACTCTTCTTCCAGCAGCATAGCTACTTCTCTGCTGCATCATTGATTGATGGCAGTTAGTTCCACTTTAAAACAAAAACACTGGATTAGCTGTGTAGAATATTTAAGGGTACATTTAAATTTCCACAAACTCTGACATATCATACACTGTTCATGTTTTCTCTGAATATGACAACACTTAGTATAGAAATGAAGACATCTCCTGTACATAAAAATAAGAGCTTGAGAAAATCCTGCGTTGTGTCTTAAAGAAATGGTTTTGCCTCCAGTTGCCAAACTCTTAATCATGTTTTTGCTCATTTATTGGCTCAAGTAGTGGGAAAGATTTGAGAACTGTTAATTGGAAGTCAGGGCTTGGATTCCAGCGCATTTTACTTTGAGTTCTGACAAGCCTGATGCAGTCCAGCCCAAGTAGGATTTCACCGTTCACAGCTCCAGACAGAAGCTTGGAGTGGGACTTTGGATCAGAGGACGCTCGATGGCTGTGGTGACAGTGAGTCAGAGGGACAAAGACAGAGCCAGACAGTCTGAACATCGCCACAGGGGCATGAAGCGTTTCATCTTCCCAAGACTTCCAGCTGTTCCCATGAGTATCAGTCTCACGGGAGGAGAAACTGAAATTCAAACATTCCCCCCAAAAGGAGGAGCTCTCACACTATTCAGAAGAGGCAGCAAATCTCTAAAAAGACAAAAATTGTTCATAGTATATCCATAAGTTAATCTTGAGATATGTTTAAAAACATCTAATGAGTCTGCAAAAGAGAATATTTATTGGTTTGATGGGATTCATATTCTTCTTTTACTTTTGTTGATGACCAAGGAAGCTACGTGATGCGTGCACATGTGGTTCAGGATACAAACAAAATAAGAGGTGACATCATGACAGCTTAAATTTAGCTTGTAGCTGGAAGTGTACTGCTTTATTTTTATGTGGGTTCCAGGCATGGATGTTAGCATAAGACAAAAAATTTTTTGATGGTCTAGCAAAAATAAGAGGTTATATAACTGCGTTTTCCATCTTCGTCGGGCATTTGTTTACTCGTGAACCTTCATTTTAAAATGCTGGAACAGTCTGTGGATTGCCAAGGACATTTTAACAATACAACTAAATCAGGGTCTTTAAATTCTGAAAACTGTTGTTCTGAAGTTGATTCAACTTAGATGACATTACTGTACAACTACAACGATAAAACTAAGTTGTTTGTTACCTAAAACTTCTTTGTCTAAACCATCATTATGGCAGCTTGTACTAAAAAGTTTTGAACAGATCGAGTATTTGACATAAACAAGCTTACTGTCCAATTTACTTGAATGCCTAATTCTAACCTTAAAACCAAACCTGCTTCTTTATCACAGCCATAACCTTTTAAACAAACAATTGCCTAAGGGACACCATCATCCTTGTTTAGGTTTTTGTTTTGGAAGAGGATCTCTGGTAAGAATTGCTGAAACACACAATGAATTTGAGGTTCATTACTGAAAATGTGTACCAAATTTCTGACAACTCAAAGATGCCAGTTTGTGACTTGCTATTGACTCTCTACTTGAAAACAGTTTCAGTCATTTGACTGATTCAAGGGTACTGAGATACTAAAATAAAGATAAAAAAACACACCTAACCCAAAGCTGTGGTTTAATGTTTAATGCACTCATTGCTGAGAACATCACCACCACTTGTACTACAGTTTGAGAACCATGGCTTTAAGGTGTTTCCTTTCCCTCTTTGTAGGTACTCCTTCATTTGATGGATGGATGGCCTTATCTCTCATCTAAGTGCATCACACTTTGCTGTTAATACTTAAACAATACTACTAATAATAATTTTGCTGTTTCTCCCAAGACAAATGTGATAAAAGTTGCCAGTTTTTATTACACAAATTCCTCACTGATCACTTCAAAAGATGCTAATTTGTACGGCATGTTGAACAACAAAATTGAATGCCTTCTGAAAGGATCAGCGTGAAATAAAATGGTTCCAGAGAGATTATTCTCCAGGTGCTTCACTCATGATTATAGCCTTTTATCTTTCAGATGCGTTGGGTGACATTAAATCTGAGAGGTATGTTGACCCTGGAGGCACAGATACCTCTCAAGTTTTCTCTCCAAAAAGAAACATTAAAGTGTGACAAGCTTAACAAATACCAAACTCAAGAGGAAACCGAAGACAAGCAAAGACAGGGAAAGCCTACTAATGATTTTCAGTAAAAAAAAAAAAAAAGAAGTCATCCCTAGGACATGTTTGTTAAAGAGTTCTTCATCTGACAGAGACAGAAAGCAAAGCAGCGAGTGGACAAGATCTGACAAGCCTGAACTTCTGTCCTGAAGCTGTCTGAGTGCAGACAAGGATTTGTTAAAAGTTGCGCAGGTATTTTATCTTTGTCAACTAATAGTTTTTTTGGGGCTTCTTTTGCTGCGACTTGTCAGTTCTTTATTACAAAATGTTTTTACTAGTAAAAAAACTATGAGAATAATTATGCTGACAGCCACGATGGAAATTAAATAAAGGAGTTTGCAAATCAGCTTACTCATAGACCAGAGCCTCGAGCTGTTAAAGAGGTCATCAGTCTTATTGTGGTTTTTACGTGTTAATGAAGTGGTTAAAAAGTTTGATTAATACTGTTTTGGTTTTAACAAAACAACATTCAGAGGTTTAGACTAGTTTTCCAACATAGTTTCACTGTTGTAATTGATGGTTCAAGGCTTGTCAAAATGACCTTAAGTAAAGAAAATTGAATAAAACAGTGATTATTTGACCCATGAGCTCAGTACTACACAGAACTGGCAAAAGTCATCCTTCATTTCTTTATGTTTTACTTCCAAGGACATAAGCAATAGTTCTCAAAGCTTTTCAGGAGTCTTTTAAATCATTTCTTTGCATGTTGGACAGGACTAAAGGTTTAAAAGCAGTATTAATTTGTATACTCAATTAAAGGTCTAGCATTCCTTGAAGGAATGCATATTGCCTGAGCTTTAAAGTAAGATCATCTTATGTTGAGAAATGATGGAGTTATAGCTTTTTTGGTCAAACTTTGAAAATAAAATCATTTGCAATTTTATGCAATATTGATGTGGTATTCAGCTACTACCACATCAAATTTGAGCTCAAAATCTTTAAAACTGAGCAAAATATAGCTGTTTTTGAATAGGCTAAGGTCAATTTTCTGCAGTGGCCATCTTGAACTGGGTTGACTCTAAAAGTTAGTCAATTATAGATGTACAGCCAATTGTTTTTGAGAGAGTTTTGTTGAAATCTGTGCTGTGGTTCATGAGATTATTGATAACAGACAAACAGGGTTTGGCACAGTGAAAGTCAAGGTTTGGCACAAAAATGTTGAGCAATGTGTTGTACTGCTACCACAGCAAATTTTAGCTCAATATCTGGAAGATTGGTGAAGTTGTAGATATTTTTAAGTTGAATTAAGTTGACTCTAAATGCTATTCAGTTGTAGATTATCTTCTGATAGTTTTATTATAATGTGTTAAGTACAGTTAAATAAACATACACACATGAACAAAAACATTAACTCCCCTTCTTTCCCTTTGGTGGCGGGAAATAACCACTGCAATCACCATCAATCACAGCAAATGTGGAATGTGGGATTCCACCATGTACACATCTTTACCAACTTGTTAGTGATACAGTTTTATTTCCCCACAGCTTCATAGAACAGGTGTGTCTGTCTGATTTTGTAGGTGGTGCAGTACAATAATGTTATTGTAAAGTTTGTGTTAAACCCTAGATTGTATTAATTGCTTTCCATGATGTCACCAAAGCAGCTATAACAAACAGTTCTCTGTTACACCACAAAAATGTATGCTGTTGCTGTTTCCTCAGAAAAGTATCATTGTTTAGGTTTTGCAGGTTATTAACAGATTTAAGTAATGGCAGCCTAAGCAGCTGAAGGCGATGAAACACAAAAGAATAACAGTTGTGTAAAGTCAGTGGCACACACACTGTTCAGCTTCACAAGCTTGAACAAGACACTGTGTGTTGTATCTGCAAAAACTAAGATTGACCTCATAATTGCATAACAAACCTAAAAACCATTTTTAGTTAGCTCAGATCAACCTGTTAGCACATTTTAGTTGGTGAGGCTCAGGCTGAAAGTCGTTAGGAATGATTTTAGAATTTTTGCATTAAATGCTACAACTAAAACATTTTGTATTTATAAATTTAGTATAAAATAAGTAATCTCAAAAATATTAAGCAATGCTACAACTGTTGTTGCACATGGAGTCTGTACACAACAATGATTAAAGGAGGATAATATGGGGATTTTGGAGAAAGATAAGCCTCTAAAGTTTCAAGGTGTTTTTTTTTTTTTTTAAATCTAGGACTTCAGGCAATGGCTGACTTGCTGCTGTGTTAGTTCCTTTTATCAGGGTTTTGCAGTTTTTGATGTATCATTAAAAATATTTTAAGCCTGAAACAAAATCTCATAATCTGAAAGGAATTTCCCTCTTACATAAAATTGTAAAAAAAATTAAAGGCCTAGAATTCCTTGAAGGAATGCATATTGCTCACCTCCTTTAATGCTAAGAACACATTAAAGCCTAATTACCGTTTTTCTACTTTTAGCTTTTAACTGCCATTTTGGAACTTTTATCTACAGTTTTAGCTTTTTGCTACTATTCGGCTGCTTTTAGCTTTTAGGCACAGTTTCTTTAATTTCATCTCCTGTTTTGCTCATTTTAGATTTAGCATCTGTTTTGCTACTTTTAGCATTTAGCTAGGTTTTTGCCACTTTTACTTGTGTTTAACTAACCTTTGGCTGCTTTTAGCTGGCTTTTGCTACATGTAGCGTTTAGCTAGCCTTTTGTTACTTTCAACGTTTAGCTACTGTTTTGATACTTTTAGCTAAAGCCACTTTGAGCTTTAGCATCTGTTTAACTACTTTTAGCTCCAGTTTTGTTCATTTCACTTCCTGTTTTGCTAGTTTTAGATTTAGCATCCATTTAGCTCCCTTTAGCATTAAGCTACTGTTTTTCTATTTTTACCAATTAGCTAAAAATAGCAAAAATTCACCCTGTATTTTCACAGAAAATGTTATTTTTCTAGTTGGGTAAAAAAAATGTTCTTTTTGTGGTCTTAATGCAGTCATAAGTATAAATATATTTATATATTAGTAGGAAAACAAATATAGCTTCTTTTTTATTGTCTAAAAAAGACATTTTCATTATTTAAAAGTGTTTTCTTTTTGCTGTTGTTGTAAAAATTGCTTAGTCATTAAAAAAGGATGTTGTTGTCAAGCTTAAATGTGAAAAAAATAATCTATTATTAGGCCAAAGACAAAATAGAAATAATCAAATAAAAATGTCGGGACAAACTGTAGTTACTTCAGTTAATAGAAGATCTGACACCTTCTTTATGTTGTGTGAGTTACTTTAGGTCGTTCTGTTCTTTATTAGGATGAAAAAAGGTAAAAAATAGAAACAAATAAGTCTAAAATTCTCGAATGAATGCATATCACTCCCTGCCTTTCATGCCAGAAGCTTTAATCTAAGAGCTTTTTATGATGAATGCCATTATGAGCGATCTCGTGCAAGTGTTTGTGGTATGTGTCGTCAATGACTCTCAGCTACTACCACCCCAAATTCTTAAATACCGTCAAGTGGTTCATGATCCATTTTGCCAACAAACAGAGGTAGTTGCCTTGGATAGTGGGTGATAACTAACCTGCTGTTTCATTGAAAACAAAACCAGACCTTGTAGAGTACACCCCCGCCCCCATTTTTTTGTTTTCCACTTCCTGTTTCATCTCCCTGCAGCTGTTTGTCGCCTCACCACAGCTGGGTATGCGAAGGCTGCTCGACAACCATGAGATCAACCTCGGCCTCTGGTTGCTTTTCTCCCGCTGGTGGTCAGAAGAGAGTCCTGCTGCTGGTCCCCTTCACTGAAGAGACCCCCCCCCCCCCATGAATCCCTGGCGGGGGCTGGGGGGGCAAACCTGCTTTGATTAATCACATTACAGAGTAAAAGAGAAAACCAGTTTAAGCTGGTGTTCCCCATCAACCTGCCTGGCGCTGGTTTCCACCTGTGCCCTGAAAGTTTAGCTGCAATTTCGCAGACATTTGTTTGCTGTGATGATAGACTTGATTCCCACACGTTTCTTGCACAAATCAGTCATCCCAATCAGCAGGCTTCGAGGTGTGAAAACAGCAGTTGCCTGCGCCTGATGGAAGATGTGGTTAGTAAGAGGCGAGCGCGCGCTTTCACTTTCAGCTTTCTGTGTTGATGATGATGTGAGGTTTGTTTAGTCAGGCAGTAATTGCCGGTGTGCTTCTCCACGGTTTCAGCTTCCATGATTTCCCAGTTGGAGGTGGCTCTCTGAAAGCCCCATCATCGTATAATTTATGTGGGGTGGGTTTTGAGTCGGGCCAGGTGTTCGCAGTTTTTACATGCACAAATATTTCCACCATATTTCAAAAAACTTTTCTGTTGCAGTAGTGGGAACAAATTGTTTTCTCTCCTCTTCAGCCCTTTCTAAGGTAAACTTTACAGGAGGAAAAGGAAAAATGGTGGGTTCAGTCCTTTTTGCGACTTCTGCAAGTTGTAATCAAGAGACTTTAGAACAGATTCATGCTCCTAAAATTTATATTAAAGTGGTTCCATAACTAACTGTTAACATGTTGTGGGTTTTATCATCCTTATTAAGAAGATATTATGTCTTAAATTGAAATACTTTGATTCAGATTCTCTCTGCCAGAGTTCAAGATATCGGGCCCTGTAGAGTTTTTTCTTTATCAATTAAACAGTTACAAGTGCAAGAATGATGAGACAAGAAAACTAAGCAAATCGAATAAGAAAAAAATAAAATAAAATCATGACTTTTTCTAACCAAGTACATATTTTGCAAATAGTTTGCGGACCGCAATGGATTCAAAACATCAGTAAGTTGCCCAAAAGTACATGGAGCAAAATAGCTCCTTTTAATAAGTCCTTTTAAACCCAGCGCCCACAGGCCTTTGGAGTAAAGCACATATACGAGTTCAAAAAGCACCTGCAGACAATCCTAATCAGTCAGAGGAATCATACAGTTTAGGCACAGTGGTTAAGTATTTAGTACATTTACTATGTAATTTCAAAAACCACTTGTATGGACAGAAGACAGCAAGGAACTTGTTGTCCCTCGCCTGAACGTGGGTCCTCAGCCTGGAGCCAGGCCTGGGGGAGGGGCTCGTCGGCGGGCGCCCGTTGATCAGGTCTCTATCTTTGGGGCCCGGTCGGACTCAGCCTGAATGAGTTACATGGGTTCGCCTTCCTGTGGGCTCTCCACCTGCAGGGGGGGCCATACTGGTCAGATGCATAGTGCTAAGGACAGCACCTCTCTGGTGGGAAAGTAGCCTGAACTTGTCCGTGAGGTTGAGAGATACCCACTTGATATAGTCGCTCACCTCAGTGCTCAGTTTGGGTTCTGGAACCAATTTTATTTCTTTAATGCAACAAAACTTGCTTGCTTTGATTGTTAAAAAAAGAGCTAAAAAAACCCATTAAATATAACATAAAACAACTGTGTATACACATAGCACCTGAACAACAACTAACAATGAACATCCTACCTGTTTCAGATAGCTCTTTGAATGACTTCAGTTTGGAGAAACAGAGTTTAGTTCTGACCAGACTGATGAGCTCACAGCTAGTCAGGGTGAGGCCAAAGGAGATTGCTGCTGCCATCTTAAAACAACTCAGTCTCCAAAAAGTCACAGCGGTTCCTGAAAAAACAATTTTAGAAACCTTTACATCACTGTGGTTGATCATTGTGTGAATGCTGAATCAGCATTCACACAACTGTTTTCCTGTTTGTAATGTTTTCTGTAAGTTTATTCAAACTACTTCTGCGTACTTTGTATTATTTGAATCATTCATAGATGAAAATGTTCTTCTTTATTGGGAATAGTGTACAATGACTTTTAGTATTTGTAACGTTTATACTTTTTGAATTATTGTACTTTATTTACAAGAATGTTCCCCTGCAAAAATACACTGAGATCTCTTCAATTCCTTCAAAAACATTGTTCTGAAATATATTTAGTATACTTATTCTTCTCATTTTTGTCTTCTTTTGCTCCTTTTATCTAGTGTTTTGGGAATTTTATCTAGCAGCATGATGGATTAGTGGTTAGCACTGTTTCCTCACAGCAGGAAGGTCCTGGGTTCAAACCCCAGGTTGGACCTGGGGTCTTTCTGTATGGAGCTTGCATGTTCTTCTTATGTTTGTGTGGGTTTTCTCCAGTTTCCTCCCACAGTCTAAAAACATGCACGTTAGGCTGCCTTCAGGCCCAGGCCTCCCTTGAAAAAGAGATCTGTGATCTCAATAGGATTTGCCTGGTTAAATAAAGGTTAATTGAAACCTATTCTTGATATTTTACTGATTATATTTCATTTATCTTTTATACGTTTATGTTTTATTGTTAATTTGTAGTACTGTTGGTACTTTTAGTGTGATTGGGTTGTGTTTCTGAGGAAAGACAGGGCAGGGTTTCTGTCCTGAGGATTTATTCAACATGACTTCTCAGGATATTAAACTTCTGTTTTGTTTACCTTAGAGAGATATATTAGTTACTACCTCAACCAACAGACAAACACCATTGATTTTACATTCCAGAGTAACAGGGTTTCATTGGCAGAGGGCTGGTCATGCCGTGAGGATAGGAACACCCCCTTAGTTTGTTGCTATGACAATCACTTCCTGGAGGTGTGAACCAGGCCCTGAAGATAACTGTTAACTCCTCCTAGGAGTCGAGGCCACAGCTGTTTGGAACCGCAACTAGACAGATCTGTGGACACAGCGCTGTAATTTGTACTCTCCATGTGTATTAAATAAATTCTTAAACTGAGAAATAGATTGTTCTAAGGAGCTTGATTCTTACAATTTGAACATGCTTTTCAATGGTAAAGAATATCGTAAATGATGCTGGAATGAATATTGTACAGGACAAGAACAAAAAAAAAAAAGAATGCTGTGAAACTGGGAGACAGGGATAGAAATGGTAGCAAAATCAAGTGTGGAAGCATTAGAAAACCATGAGAGGCATGGGATAACCTGAGATCCCTGTAACCAACATTTGATGGGTGTTGTCCCCAAACAGATTCATGTTATCCAATGCTCAGTTCCTCTTTTAAATCTATCATCAGCTCCCATTTCAGTTGAGGGTTGTTTTCCCACTGAACAATAATTGCATTCACATCTCACACCTTGAAGCATTTTTCTTCCGCCTTATTTCCTGCCTCTTCAGTGTCACAGATTTCCAACTATTACTCTGATTTCTGGAATCATGTCAGCAATCAAAAGATCCTACAAATAGAAGACAAACCACACACACACACAGAGAGTGAGTGAGAGAGAGAGAGAGAGAGTGAGAGAGCTAGATAGAGAAAAAAAACATAAAATAGATGTGATAAAGCAATCTGAGCTGCCATAGTGAAGTCATGTAAACGCAAACACAAAATTCTGCTTTTTCTGCAACTATTGTTGCATCCATTCATTGATTTTTATCTTTGGAAACATATTCATGCATAAGAACATGATGCTTTAGATGACGGAGAGGAAAAAAACTTTATTGGAGCATTCAGTGTGTATAAACTGGTCTCAGAAGCAGTACTGTTGTGACATGACAGCTATCTACTGAATGATGCTGATATAGATTCTCAGACATTCAGGACAAAATAAACTAAAGGCAACTTTTTTGCTTATTACAATATTTTGCTTTGCATTCAAAAAGTCAGATAATTAAAGGCCTAGCATTGCCCTTGTAAACGACCTTATGCACAATCTCATCCTCTATTGTGAGATCTTGTGAGATGTGTTAGCGCTCAGAGTAAATCAAGTAAACCTCTTCTTTTTCTTTTGACTGTTCCCTTTTCAGGGGTCTCCACAGCGAGTCATCCTCCATCTAACTACATAGCTAAATTTTAGCTCAATGTCATCTTAACTGGCTAAGTTAAAGCCATTTTTGTATTTGCTAAGGTCACTTAGCTTTGGCGGTCATTTTAAATGGGATTGACTATAAAAATTATTTAGTTGTAGATATTCAACCAATGGGGGGGGCGGAGCGGTGCTGTGGTTAGAGCTGTCAAGAAGGTTGCAGGATCTCATCCCGGCCTGGGGTCTTTCTGGGTGGAGTTTGCATGTTCTCCCTGTGCTCATGTGAGTTTACTCCGGGTACTCCGGTTTCCTCCCACAGACCAAAAACATGCATGTTAGGTTCATTGGTAAGTCTTAAGTTGTCCCTAGGTGTGAGTGAGAGTGTGAATGGTTGTTTGTCTCGTTTGTCTCTATGTGGCCCTGTGATGGACTTGCGACCTGTTCAGGGTGTCCCCCGCCTCTCGCACGGTGACTGCTGGAGATAGGCACAGACTCCCCGCGACTCGGAATGGAGAAGCGGGTAAAGAAAATGGATGGATGGATGTTCATCCAGTGATTACTTTCTGAAAGTTTCATTAAATCTGCTCATTGATTCATGATATATTTTGCTAATGGTACAGACAAATGAACACACATGGACAAAATTTAAAAAAAAAATCACAAGTCACACAGATTTCTACCTCTGGTTAAAAAGTTAAACTAAGGTAAAGGACTGACTGCTATCTTGTGAAAGAAGTTTTGTGTTTGAGTCATCAGAGATGATTCACATTTTAATAGCAGTGAACACACAGCTGTGAACCACTATCTGAGCCACTTCTTCCCAGCAAGTAACTTGTTCAATTACTTACAAAAAAACAAGTGAGCTGAAATGAAACATTCTCTCATTTCTCTGTGAGAACTCAGAAAGAGCCATTTTCCTAGAGGCAAACCAATCACCCCTGTAAACTCTTGACAAATCGTCTCTGACTGACATTATAGGGGCCAGTGTGACCAAAGAGCACAAAAAGACTGTGAAACAGAGACAATGGAAGAAAATCCCTTGTAATTTAATTTATCTGTCAACAACATGAGTATGAATCATCAAAGGGGGCTTTGGGTTTCAGGATTTAGACAATGACTCCTGTATTTGTGGCACGTTCCAACATAAATCAGTCATAAATCTTGATTAGATTTGCCTATTGGTGGACATAGACATGCAAAGAAAGAAGAAGATGCTAACTGAGTTCAGACTGAATATCAACCTTAAGAAGCTTAAAATTGTCAATAAATCCACTAAATGATTCAAAGCTCTGGAGCTGTCTCTGCCCCCACCTCTCTCTTTCTCAGTCTCTGGTACAATGGCGCCCTGTGGGTTTCCTGTGCCGACAGGAAGACAGCGGCCTTTCACAGCCGGCCAAGCCACACAGCTGAGCGGAAGAGGAGCCCCCTTTCTGAGCTTGTCCTTGCCTGCTGCGCTCCCCACCCTTACACTCATTGCTTTTTTGGATCACTTGGAATTTTTTCTTCCTCCCGCTGTCTTTGACCGTGGTCTCAACTGTCTCCTTCCTTATTTCTCTATCAGAATCAGCTTAGTCAGAATCACCATTACTTAATAACTCGTGTTCTGCTGATTGTCATTTCTTTCTTCTTGTTTCGGGTCTTAACTCACCTCTCTTCTCATACGATTCATATTTTACCCACACTTCACTCTCTTGTGTTCCAGTAAACTTCCCTGCTACTGTTTAGCGGATTTTTGTTACATTTCACTAACAAAGACTTTGTTGCCTTTGTCATTTTGACTTGTTTATCTCTCTAAACGCTTTCAGCTAACTTTATTTTTTGTTAGCAGCCTCCTCCTTCCTGTGTTTTTTTTCTTTTACCCATAACTTTTTTTTTAACCATTTTTACCTTTGTACAAGTCAGTTTAACCCTAACCCATAACCTTTAAATATGAAAACATATTAAATTAAAGGCCTAGCATTCCTTTAATGAATGCATATTACCCACCGCCTTTCATGCCAGAGTTTTAGACCAAGTTCATCTTAGGTGAGAAGTGAGGGGGGTTGAGGCTGTTTGGTCAAACTTTAAAGAAAACATTATGCTCCATCTCATGTGATATCACAGGATGTTATGCTCAGAGAACGTGTTGGGCATGACTCTCATCTTTATCCACATCAAATTTTAGATCAGTATCTGTGGAATTGACTGAGTTATAAGCATTTTTGTGTTGTTATTGTGGATCAGATGTTGTGGTCATCCTAAATTAGATTGACGCCAATATGTATTCAGTTGCATAGGTACATCCAA
>JAOXNZ010000085.1:5383000-5394977 GCA_028566095.1 Kryptolebias brasiliensis
GGTGATCTTTTACTCTGTTAGGATATATAAAGATGGGGATTCCCAGCATCCTTGCTCTAAGATAAGAACCGTCTCAGGGATTGCCTGTGACACATTCTATGAGCACTTTTCACTCAGGAAAAATAAAATTTATCAGAAGGCAGACATTCTTTGCATTCCTCTCCCTTTCAGTAAACACCAGTTCTGTTTAGAAATCTGCTGCCACTTTCTTTGACAGCAGTATTATGTTTAAAATGAGTCACCTGTCCGTCATCTGTCCGGGCGGCTGCGTCTTTCATGTGGCACACAGTGGATTCAACAACAAGCTGAAGCTTTCAGGCAAACACGAACCCCTGTCGTGATCTTATTTCAAATCATTTCAAATGACTTTACAAGTGAAAATCTGCTGGGTTTTCAAAATATTCTTTGCTGTGTGGAATGTCCACACAGCAAAAGTAAATAATAATAATAATCATGCCCAGTGGACTTAAGAAACTAATTCAACTTGAATATAACTTTGAAAATATAGTCTTTATATGCTGAATCACTGACAAAAACCCTACATACCCGTAGGGCTTATCCACCTGGGTCTTAATGGCAGGTTGGTAAGAAAAAGACTTCCTTGTACTTTGAATAACAGGCTGAAAACCTTGTATTGAATCACTGAATGGTTAGCAGCTGAGCTCAAAGTCTTTTCTCACAGCTACAATGAAAGCCCACAGAAACAAAGCTTGATATTCCATAAAACCCAAATTCTTGATATATTTGTTGGTTTAGCATTTATTCTTTCTTACAGTTTCATTTAAAGTGGTTAAGAAAAAAAGAGCTATGACAGACCTCTTTTTTTCCAAGACTCTGATGGAAAGATTTTTTTTAGTCATTTCTTAAATTTTTATCCTGCTTTGACCAAAATGCCCTCTGATTTGTTTTTCCTTTTATGTGCCACGATATGTCACAGTTGAGGGTTTTTCTGGTGTTTAGTTCATTTTTCTGTTTGCATTTCTTCCGTGTGTTTCTCCAGGCAGGTTTGTGTTTTCGTGGACATTATCTCCCTCCACACATCTGGTTACTCACTCAGTGCACCTGTTCATCAGAAACCTCACAGCTGCTCTCATTCAGTAATTACCTTTTATACTCCTGTTTTTCCTTTTTATGTCAGATCCTTGTTGTAGTTTTCAGTCCCCCATGGATCACTCTGGTGTTCTGTTCCTTGTGCTGCCCTGTTTTAGTTTTACTTTTTGAAAGTTTTTGGATTTCAATCTGCCCGCCATGATAAATTAAAACAGCTCACTCTTGTGTTTGTAGACTTTTTTTACTCACAAGCACCGATGTTGAACAACTTAGTAACAAAGTTCAGACTCAACCTTTTAGAGACCTGCCTTCTTTCATATCTGAACATGGTACAGCAAGGCTTTGAAAGAATTATGGCCAAAATAAATTCAGCCCACGTACAGTTTTGGTGGATAGAGATAAATACTGTGTTGCAAAAACTGTGAAGTTTCTGCCATTAACAGGCAAACATAATGTATGTGGTGTTGATATGAATAAAGCTTCAGCCACTGAAGTGAAACTGTTTGTTTATGTCATTAACCTAAGAAGCACAAGGTCATCAACAGGATAGAAATAATTATTGTTATTTTGTCATGCAAAACAATGAATATACAAATCTAATCTTTCCTTGTTTGGATTTATGATAACTGTACCAGAGAAATATTCAGTGATTAAATAAATCAAACAAGGAGAAACAACAAACCAGTCTTTGGGTTCACACAGTTTTAAAACATTAACTATTCAGCTAACACACAGGGTTGCGTGCGTGCCAATATCAGCCATGTTTAATCTCAAAAAGCTAAAGAAGGTGTTTGTTTTTGTGCACAATAATGAAAGTAAACACATTTGTTCTGTCAGAACTTGATCAGGAAATCATCTCCTTCATCTCATTGTGCTAAAACAATAGCTGATTTTTTAACTTAATAGAAAATTATTATGTTTGGATTTATAAAACCTAATTGGACAATTCTTTTAAATGTATCATTAAAATTATTTAATTAATTATGTTTGTACAATAAATGACACCACATTATCCTAATACTTGACTTATAGAGCACAATAATCCACTTGTTGAAATTTCCAAATACACATGCACGTCTAAAACTTGATTTTCAGTTTTTATGTTTTTGTTTTCTAAAACACAACTAAGTTCTTTACTGTTTATAACAAAGTGTTAAAGTCTGAACTTGAGCCAAACCCTTGCACATGTCCATGTCATCTTGACATGTGTCATTATCGCACTGCTGTGTTGATATATCTTGATATATGTAATCAAATTTACACGATATGATTCTGATGAGCTCCTTATCAACACCACTAAAAACCTAGTGGGAGCAAATGTAAGCCTGGGAAAAAGTCTGAGAAGAAGAAGTGTGTGATTTCACTGTGTAAATCGTTGGGAACTAATTTTCTAATAAATGGTGCGATATACACGTTTCCTCTTGATTGTATTTTATCAACAAAGAAAAGAACAGTTGTTTAACATTACAGCACGTGTAAAACTAGGGTGACAAGAAAATAACAATATTAATACATAATAAAACCTGGTACACACAGGGTATACACCTGGCAGTCTATGTAAACGGTCATTACCTGGTCAGTAGCAGGTCTGTATTATGTATTACTACCAAAAAAACATACCAATTACATACCTATTTAGGAGCAGGAGGTACCCACAAGTTTTCCAAAAGTGTCAATATACTGTAAATTCCTTTATGTTGATTATATATTTATTTTAATCATGTAATAAAGAACCTGTGTTGATTTATTCACACCAAATTGAACCAAAAGGTGTGAAGTTACATCTTTTATTAAGCTTTAAGGCATGATTTTTATGTAAAGATTAATGATAAAATTGGTGCTTTTTCAAACTATGTGTGACTGAAGGTAAAGTTTATTTTGAAATAACATGAAACACATCATGATCTTAACATTTGTGTCATTTTCATGGTTTCTTTGTTTCTTTTCATGTTTGTGTGTCACCGTATTGTTTTTGTTTTTGCTTTAATGTTCAGATTTTCAAGCTTCATCTTGTGTTATCCTCAGTTGTCGCTTTTGAGCTCTCAGACTTTTGTTCTGCTCTCCCAGCATACCTCAGCCTTATTTCTGATTTCCACACCTGAATTCTTTCAGTCACACCTCACTGACAGACAGGTACTTCACATAAAGTACCTGCTGTTCTTTTGTTCATGTTTATCTGGCTCACATTGTGGATTCATGTTTACAGGCTTTCCTTTGCTTCAGATTAATGTTTTTATCTGCAAAACTTTGAACTGAATATTTTCTTATTATATGGTCTCTCTCCCTCCAAAAATCTTAAGTATTAATTTAAACAGTAAATTTTTGATCTATAGTTAGGGGAGATTTACTAAACTGAGATATGAAATCAAAAATATCTCAGTGTAGTGAATCCACTTTCAGCTCCCCCTGCGTCACTGAAAGGTCAAAACTATTTTAGTTTTGTTGTTTGCTGTAAGAGGAAGATGATGAATTCATGAAGAATCATGAAAAATGACAGATTAGATTAACTCAAAGTGTTTCCAAAGATTGTGCCTGAGGTAAGGAACACAGATTTTGGGAAATTTATTCAAAAGCAAAGTGTGGATATGAATGATTTTCTTTTTTTAATATTTTGATAAAGAAACTGTTAAATGAAATTAAAGGTGTAGCATTGCTTAAAAGGAATGTGTCAGACGTCCAGACGTCTTAATCCAGTTAAAACATGTTTCAGGTTTACAGTAACAAGTTGTTTTGTTAATTCTGGTTAAAGTTACCCTTAAAAAACAAACAAAGAAAAAAAACAGCCCACACATTTTGTATCAACTATTGCAGTATTCGTGGGTGTGATACATTTAGCTGATTACTACAAATAATGAAAAATAACAAACAAAGTTTCCTCTTGACTTGTAGCTCCACCAGAAATAACTTCCTGTCCTGCAAAGAAGGCCAGACAAAAGCAACAGGGAGCCAGGCAGAAACACATTAAACCTGCACCTTTTGTCACTCATTCTGGATCAAAGCGGGGGATTTTACTCTCTTTGTGCCATAATTCCACATGATATCCACACAAACATGACCCTTCTGACTCCCACAGGGCAGAAGCTATGCTGTCAACCTCGCTGCAGACATTTCCATTCAGTAATCTGCAGCTTTTGGGTCGGGGCCAGAGCACCATGAGGAGCGATTATTTTACAGCTTTTTCTAAAGCACAGAGAATGTGACAATGGGTGGACACCAACAGGGCAAGTGTGGATGATGTACAGTTGTTTTGTCAGGACAAATGTGGAAGTGATAGATCTAAATCATGACATAAAATGTGTTTTTTTTGGGGGGGGGAGACAAAAACACTGAAGTTGGAACTAAAACTACACCTGATTGGTTTGAAATAGAGAGAAACTGTTTGGCTGTACACAATGGAGTGGGGTGAAATTTTTAATTTACACTTTCAAGTGGTCAGAATCACAACTCAAATTGAAAGACAAGGTTGTTGTTTAACTGCAGTTAAAAATAAAATATTTGCTGACAATATTTCAGAATATGTTTACAGTAAAACACTGAGGGAAGCGCTAACACTTTTAATGTTGCAAAAGTTACTAAAAATGATTTTTGAGCGATTTATTTCCTTGAATTTATTCTGTTCTCTAAACGGGCACCTTTACAATGAGCAGACACTTATGGCAGCATAAAATATCAAAAAACAAATTTATATTTAGAATGAACAGTCAAAAAGGGGAAAAACAGCAACCAAGCTTTGAAAAATTAACAAGAAAGTTTACATTATATATTTGAAGCTGGATATAAAAAAATATATCATATATAAATGACATCATGTCATCATGAGCCCGTGGAGCTTAGGTCAGAGAATCTGATCTTTGTTTGTTCCTTGTGTTGTACAGTGAGCTTCCCTCAGTTATTCTGATATTTGATTCCTGTTAAAAGTGGGAAATATTCCCTTCAAGTTTTTTACATAGTTGTCTCATGCTCAAGAATAAGCTGTACAAACCATCAGGGCGTTCCCAGCTGTCCAGCCTCCTGTTTATGACTTTCCTGGGGACTCCCATGTGGGGCGTGACCTCCCATCACCTGGGTAACTCGCCTCCTGGTCCCCCGTCTAACAACAGATCGCCCTTTTGATGTGGATCGTCTCGCTCTCTGAATCAGACGTCTGACTATGCAGCAAACATGCCTCCACATGTCCCTGACTGCCCCCATCCTAAAGCTCAAGGTCCCGGCCTCCTGTTTTCAGGGCTTCACAAGGTTTAACAACAAGTTTAACAAGCGGAGGTTTGGTGTGAGGTTCAGCATGTCGGTGACTCACAGTCTGAGACCAAACCTTTGGAACTCAGTGTCTAATGCCGGGGTCTCTGATCATCTAGTTGTACTAAAACTATGTTAAATCCAAATATTTGTACACAATACACAACAAATTGTCACCCGTCATGGTGGAATAAATAGTTAATGTCGCAGCATGTGCTCCATATGTTAAGACCTAGAATTCCTTGAAGGAATGCATGTCACCCGCCACTTTTCATACCAGAGTTTTAGACTAAGATCATCATAAATTGAGAAATGGCAGCGTTATAACTATTTTGGTCAAGCTTCAAGAGTTCATCAGTTGTAGATGTACATACAATGATTATTTCCTGAAAGTTTCATTAAAACCTGTTCAGTCGTTCATTAGATATTTTGCTAACAGACAAACAGAGTTGGCTTCACACAGCTGTTGGCTATATTTTAAACAAACATCTTGTGCAAGTTGTGAGCTCAGAATATGTGTTGGGGATCAGTCTCAGCTACTAATATCTGGTGAGATGACGAGGAACAGGTGAGGTGGCGTGGCAGGCAGACCAGAGAATTACTGAGCAGAGGGCAGGTGAATACTGACACAGGAAACACACACACGAACTTAACTAAACACAGGAGAAACAAGAAATAAAACAGAATTATAGAAACATAACACAATTAACCAAATACAAAAACTCAAAAATACTCAAATCTATGACACTGTCAGTGCATATTTATGCTAATTTGTTAAGTAAAGTATGCAGATAAAAGTGCTTTGTTTATATTGAGTGTGAGCCCACATTTCAGATTCATACATCAATATATCAGGAAAACTACTAGAGGAAACTCAGTCAAACTGCACCATTTGATAGTTCAGGATAACCTTTTTTATGCTTGATTTCATACTTGAGCAGCTTTAAGTTATAGCCATTTTTGTGTTTTTTTAAGGTGAGCTGAACAGATTGCTTTGAAAAAGTTAATCAGTTGTAGATGTACATCAAATGATTATATTCTGAAAGTTTCATTAAAATTTCAGCATTGGTTCATAAGATATTTTGGCAGACACACAAATACACACCAACACATTGTAAAAACATTATCGACCGCCTAGCATTTCAGCGGCAGGTGATTAATCTTATCTGTTAATCTCACTACTACAGCCAGTAACTTTCTTATGATTTTTATATATAGATCTGAGTCAATAAAATGTTCGTACACAAAATAACTATGGCAGAAAGCATACATGTGAGTGATGCAGCTTTGATGGTTTATCTTCCAATTCAAGCACTCAGTGCCTAATAAAACTCTAAAAACTGATTAAATGTAAAGTTTTACGAGCTCGAGCTCAAACTTGTGTTTTACGATTCTTGAGACAGGAGTTTGCTGGGTACATGTCAACATCTTCACCCCTCCCTTATGAGTTTGGGTCCTGTTTCCTGAACCTGAGACAGATCCCTGCCTTACCACACAGTCAGCCAGAGATCCTCTGTGTCCTCCGGTTGCTAGGCAACCCCATCAACAGAGCTGCCGGTCCAAGCCCTGGTTGCTGTCAAATGTGAATAAGGAGGAGGAATTAAAAAGAAATATTTTACTAATCATTTCCTGGAAATACTTTGACTGATGTGAATTGTTGCCAAAATAAGCATCTGTTTACTGGGAGGCAGAGTTTTCAGAGACGTTCCAGTTAGTGCTCTTTCTCTCTCTCTCTTTCTCTCTCTGTTGATGAAGTGTGTGAGTGATGAAGCACAGAACCTATGAACAAGTCCGGAAGGAGGTTTTGCAGAAAAACCTTTTTACAAAAGTTCACATAGAAACAAAACCCAAAAAACAAAAAAGAATCAAGATGAGGGAGAGAAACCTGAACGTGAGATGTGATTTATTGTTAGCTTAGCATATTTGTATTATTGAACCACACTGAGCTTGATGTGCTTACACCCACACACAGTATGTGCTGCAAGATTTATTTTGTGCACATTCTGTCTTGAGAATTTGAGCTAGAAAAAAACCAACATTTGGATAAAATACAAAATATATTTGAATATGATTGTATTTTAGTAGTAGCTAATATTTTTGCCTTATGTTTTTTTTTTAAACCTAGCAGAGTATAAAAACGTATTTTTCCTAAAACGTCTTCACAGCCTAATTCCCAGACATCCT
Organism: Kryptolebias brasiliensis; assembly: GCA_028566095.1. Classification (NCBI taxonomy): domain Eukaryota; kingdom Metazoa; phylum Chordata; class Actinopteri; order Cyprinodontiformes; family Rivulidae; genus Kryptolebias; species Kryptolebias brasiliensis. Next base: position 5,390,471 of record JAOXNZ010000085.1, read on the forward strand.
CCATTTCAGCAGAACCCTCTTCATGTTAAAACAATACAGTTCTTGTAAACTTGCTTCAGATTTCAGCAAAAATGTAAAAACTAGAAAACGATGAAACACAGGTGTGGATAATTACAGAACCAGACACAGGTGTAACCCAAAGACTGGAGCACACCGAGGAAAACTAATGACAAAAAAAGCATTAAAATAAATATACTAAACCCCAGAATGATAAAAAGTTAAGACCAAAACAAAGTATATGACAAAAACTCTATGATTAATGACAGAAATGACATTTAGTAGAAACACTGGAGAACAAAATTAATCCCAACAGAAATTTTAAGAAATTCTTTTTTTTTCTTTTTTTTTATTTGTTGCAAAGACCAAATCAAAACTTGTTTTGACTGCTAATCACATTCAGGAAGACTCTGGACTTGTTTGCTCTTCTGCAAAGACTGGTGGACAACATGGAAGAGCTAATTTCAGAGAAAACAACAGTTTTTGTTTTGTTTAATTTTCAATGTTCCTGCAGAGACACACATGAGCTAAAGAATAGCTGCATGCAATGTGTGTCAAAATCTTTGAATCTAAATTGACAGAAACCAGGTTTTCTCTTTTGTGCATCAAAAACAACAACTTTTGGAAAAGTACTCTGCATTGAGCTAATTTTTTATGCTAAAGCCAGGGGATACAATGTCAAACAAAGTGGGAAGGCTTTAGATAAGCAGCTGAATGAATGTCTGCGTGACAGAAATACTAACATCTGCTTTGTTAGACAGATTGGGTAAATAAAGGATTTGTCCCTCTGAGACTGAACTCACTGAGGGGTTCTCAGCGTCAGGAACGGGCCTCACATGAGCCTTTTGTACAGGTATTAAACTGCAAAACATGCACAAATAACTTCTAATGTCCTGTTGGATTTTTAATCCCACCTGTTATCATAAAATAACATGACAGCCTGCAGGTTCCCTCCAGCAAGCAACATCTTTATGATAAATCAATATGTGAACATTTGTACATGAGTTTGAAAATATTTCAACAAATATTTCAATATTAAAACAAAACTTTATAAGAAAATTACCACAGACCTAATAACATATCAGTAAAGAGTTGCATTATGGAGGGATAGGAGTGCATAAGTATTGAAGCACCCTTACTACTCATCTGTTGTCACAATGTTAGCCTGTTTTTACACTATCAGCTTTAAAAAAAATGCAAATCATACTTCAAAACCTGCAGCTTGATCAGAAATAGTGTGCAATGACTTTTGGTAGCAGTATGTTGTGCAGCAAAGACAAAATTTGCAAAAAAACTGCAAGAAATGTTCCCATAGACATCAATGGAATTTTGGTGAAATGGGTGAGAAAAACCAGCCATCTTTGGAGCTCTACAGCTCAGTCGTACTTCACTATAGAAACATCATTTAAAGTTTAAACAAGTCACAAAAAGGCCGATTTTACATGTCTAAATTGACATTACTTTGATATTTTTTATGGTTTTTACCAAATTGCAGTTTAGGTTTTTTGATTTTTGGAAATTTTTTCATGGAGTGTTGAACTGACTAATAGTATTGCACCCTAACTTTTCATTTGTCTGCAAACAAACTCTTCTTACTCCCACAACTTATTTGATGCATAAAGAAATTATACATCAAAACAAAATAATTTTTTTCCTTTTTCACCCAACGTGTCTCTCTCTGCTTATGGTTTTCTCTCAAATACCCTTGGCGTGCAGAGAGCTCACACCTTCAGTTATAATTTAGCTCAAAACACTCTCTGAAGGAATGTTTTAACTTGTTATATTTCCTACATCAAACCTTGTAGAAACAAAAGGTTCACATACACGACTATCAGAGTCTTCTGCTGCTCACGGTTCAAGAATTTTCAAGATCTGACTTTTAGTTTTTCACACAGTGACTGTTTATTGGAGGCTTACTTTTCTGTCTGTTTCTGCCTGCCTCTCTGATGTCTGTATTTTCATAAACCTCAGACCTGTAGAGTTTATTTAGGCCTTTTTTGTGAAGGATTGAAACAGGTTCTGTACGTTCTGCTGCAGTAAGACTCATAAACAGCACTGAAGTTGTTTTAAGATGGCCGTAATTCTGATCTTGTCCTCATTGGAATTAGCAATTAACTCATAAACCAGGTCAGAATTAACCTCTGTTTCCCAGAACCAAGTCTGTTCAAAAAGCTGTGTACAACAGGTAAGATGCTAACTGCTCATAACCTTTCTACAGAACCACACTATAAACCTGAGTCCCTTTAATGTCTTATAATAAATATTTCAGAGGGCAGCTAGGCTCAGGATTCACTAAACTTTCAGTTGTTCACTCGTGTAGTAAATAGTTCCAGAAAGAATTTATCTCACTCCAAACATTTTAGCCTAGTAGCCGCGTCCCGCACTGAGATCATAAATAGGTCAAACAGAAGGCAGATGAAGATGTTTGCTAGATATAATGTGAAGAAGTCCTTCAGCATGTTGTTTGAGACTCTGAGACTCCTAATAAAACCTTAGTCGTCTGAGCAGAAATAACTGCCTCTGACTGGGCTCAGTGTACACAGAAGGCTTGGAGAGATAAACCTGACTAATGAAGCATGGTGCATATCCTTCAGCAGAGTCATTACACCTGATGTAAACCATCCCTGGATGCCACAATGAGCAGCTTCTGCTTCCTCGGAGCTGTGAAACACCTGTACCTGCAGGCACTGCTCATATTAGCTCTCATTGAGAAGCTTTTTTTACTTTTTATTTGCCTTTGCGTGTCACTGCCTACTTCTGATCCACACCCATTATCTGAAACTACTCGCAATTGACAAACACTCATTTAGTTGTGTGTTGCTTTAATTTGGCTGAGCAAGTCTAAACTGATTCACCTTTTTGTACATGCACATTGTGGCATCTTTCTTTTTATTTTTTTTATTATTACTACTATACACCTGGAAATGAGCTTCTGGAAGACAACACCACTTAAAATTTAATCAAACTGTAAAGAAAACAAGCGTTAAAGTGTCATTTTAAACCAAATCATGCTACTTCTGAGAATGACAGGTTTTTATGTAACATTTATCAAAACAAGCTAGAGAAACTGCATTTTCTGCAACAATGCAAAATTTACTGAAGAAGCTGAAATTAAGTTGTTTAAGCTAAAAGGAGCAAAACAGTAGCTGAAAACCACAAGAAGCAAAAAAAAAACAAAAAACTATTTTGGAGGAAAAAGTACCATCATGCTAGCTACACTAGCCAAAATCTAAAACTAGCAAAAACGGCTAGCTAAAAGCTAAAATTTCCTAAATACTAGCTAAAACAGCTAAATGTTAGCTAAAAGTAGCAAAAGGTTTGCTATAAGCAGCAAAAAGCTAACTAAAATCTAAAAGTAGCAGAAAAAATAAGAAAAAATAGCTAAAAGCAGTCAAATGTTAGCCAGAAGCCAACATTAGCAAAAGTATAAATAAAAGTAGCACAATGTTAGATAAAAGCAGCAAATGGCTACTAGCTAAAAGCTAACAGATTGGTAACTAAAAACTGAAAGTAGCATAAGAAGGCAAAAATGGAGCGTAAAGTTACAAAACCCAAAAGTCATAGCACCCATCTCTTGAATGAGCTGAACATTTTGATCCGTGGATGGTCTAAATAAAACAAAGCATGCAGAAGTATTTAGACTGCAGAAAAAACAGGAAACAGGAAAAATGCTGAGTCAGCATTCACTCTAAAAAAGGCAAACTCATATAAGTGTGTGAATCACTGTTCACACAACTATGTGAAAACCTTTCTCTTGAGCTCAGACTGATTTTTACTGTTGATGCATAACAAAGATTATTGTAGTTCCTCTTGCTGAGTTGAGTGATTTCTGTCTGGCTTTTACGCAGATAAACAGCGCATGGAAGAAACCTCCCGGAGTATTTATGCACCCTGCAAAAGTATGCTAAGAATGTCGACATGACAGGTGACCTTCTCTGGATCTCCAAATAAAGGAGGCAGAAAGTTGTTTATTGCTGCTTTTCCTAAAATAAACACAGTTTGTGTTTGTTTCTTTGAGTTATGACTGTGAGGCCATAAAGGTCCTCCACTGTTTGAAATTCGTCCATAATTATGTCTACAGTAACAAAAATATCATAATTTTAAACGGCTGAACATGAACAATCTCACGGTTGGTTTGTCTGCTTGTGAGAGGAGGAGGATGGTGGCAACAACATACCTGAATCCAGATTTTAAATTTTGTGTTTAAATGTCTTGAGAGCTTGACTAAAGTTGTCATGTTGGGAAAACAATACCTGCAGGCATTTTATTCCTGAAGTTCTTTGCTTCCTACATTTTAATTATTAACCCCCTAGCAAAAGGATTTGAGATCAAATCTGGAGCACCTGACCTGCAGAAATGTCCTTTAAAAACAAACATCTGACTCTAACTTTCAATATAGTTCATCTATATTTAGGTTCAATAACAAGATCCTAGTGGCACAGCGGCGTAGTGGTTAGCGCTGTCGCCTCCCAGCAAGAAGGTTGCAGGTTCGCATCCCGGCCTGGGGCCT
>JAOXNZ010000085.1:5405850-5421390 GCA_028566095.1 Kryptolebias brasiliensis
TGTTTCATTAAGTGATTTTAATGAAACTTTCTAAAAGTAATTATTGGGTTGATATTTACAACTGATTAACTTTTAGATTCAACTTAATAAAAAAAAATGTCTATAACTCAGCTAATTTAACTTGCTGTGGAAGTAGCTAAGCATCATCCCCAACGCATACTTTGAGGGCAACACATTTCACACCATCTCATTAACCGTAAGACTTAACCTTGTATGTCTGTTAGCAATATATCTCATGAACCACTGCAGGGATTTCAGTGAAACTCTCAGAAAGTAATTATTGGATGTAAATCTCCAGTTGATTACCTTTGGTGTCAATACAATTCAATTCAGCTGATTGATCTTAGACACCATAAAATTGGCTATATCTCAGTGAATTTCACAGATATTGAGCTAGAAATTTGGTGTTTTAGTAGCTGACAGTCATTCACAACATATACTCCAAGCTCTAACAGATTATGAGAGATATCTGCATCAGATTGCACATAACACTATTTGCAAGGCTTAACCACAATCTCTTGAAGTCCATCGTTTCCCAACATAGGATGATCTTAGTCTAAAACTGGCATCAAGGCGGTGGGTGATGTGCATTCCTTCAAGGAAGGCTAGGCCTTTAATTGTAACGTGCACTGCACTGACAGCCACAAAAAGCCCTATACTGTAAATGTGTGCATAAATGGTCACCATATGCTTGTGTGTATACATTTCAACAGACGAAGCATTCAATCACTGCCACGTTTACTGAAAGGGCCATTTATGTGTTATTTGCCAAATTAAATAAAAAGCCACAAATATTCCCCTGGATGTAAAAGTGTCTATTCAAAAGAAATCCTTGTAATTTTAAAGATGATTTAACTGCAATAACATCCGAGGAAATGAAAGGATGGTTATGTGTTTGAAACATTGAGCATTTGTGCTGAAGGCATTTTTAAATATTCAAGTTGAAATAGATGAAAGTTGCCAGTTTTGGGAAAAGGTGGACAAAACAAACGTGTTTGCCATTGAGTGGAGACATTATTTACATTTGATGAGGCTTCAGTAGGCTTTAGTGCAGTTCCTTCCAAAAAAGTTAAATAACTTTAAGTGGATTTGTTTTCAACCCAATCTCACCAAAATGTTGAAGGCAGGGCTGTAACAAGACCTCATGGCACTAACTAGTCTCATGATGTGATGTTTAAATTTCTTGTGGGCGCTCCTGCGACCGTATCAATAACAAGAAGTCAAAAAGAACGCCGTCTCATGACTTTGTCTGGTGAAATCATCATTAAAAATGTCTCCACCACAAAATGTATTTAATTTTTCAAGAAGATATTGAAAAAAAATGTTGATCAGGTTTATCATTTATCATTTTAGTTCCTTGTGAAAATGAGCTTGACTCCTTCAATGGTCTGAAAAGACTCATGAGAATTCAGACAGGAGAGAAGGCATCAGTTGAGTTTTTGGCAAAAGTTTTTTTTTTCTTTTAAATATTGTTAAAATATCAACTTGTCTTGTTTACATTGCACTCCTAGTTGACGGTATTACACATGATGAGTGTCATGTTTTCTTTTTATTTTCTCCTTTTAGTGGAACAAAGAAAGAGACATCCTGTGCATTGGGACTGGAGCTTCTTTATTTTCTGTTTCTCTGGCTCCATTTAGAGTTTTAGTTTTTGTCTTTGCCCTAAACTGAGGGTATTATATATGCCTGAGTCCCAGCTAAAATCCGCTCCATTAGCCTTCCACTTTAGGTGCATTCCCTCCTCATTTAGGCTCGGAGGGGGTGTTTGAAAAGGGGCTCTGCCTCGCCGGAATAGCACTTATTGTCTCCTTCTTTCTCTCTGTCTCATATTCTCTCCTGCTCAGCGAGCGACTATGCAGAGGACGGCTGGTCGCCCTGGTCTGAATGGACCCATTGTTCCGTGTCTTGTGGGCGGGGTATCCAGCAGCGTGGGCGCTCCTGCGACCGTATCAATAACAACTGCGAGGGCACCTCTGTGCAGACCCGTGACTGCTACCTCCAGGAATGTGACAAGCGTTGTGAGTACCACAACAAGTTAATCAATAAAAATAATCAACATCAAGCTCACAGTGTAAATCATTTGTGTATATTTGTGTTTTCTCTGAGAGACACAAATTAATGCTGAAGTGATACAACAGTTTTCTTCCTGCTAAATGACCTATGACCTTTTTTAATCTTCAGTCAAGCAGGACGGCAACTGGAGCCACTGGTCACCCTGGTCATCATGCTCCGTCACCTGTGGTGCTGGTCTCATCACTCGTATCCGCCTCTGCAACTCCCCCACCCCTCAGCTTGGAGGCAGGGAGTGTGTGGGAGAAGGCCGGCAAACCGAAAAGTGCCAGAAGTCTCCATGTCCGAGTAAGTCTAAATAAACCATCACGCATTCAACTTCCTTGTTGCATTTTCCTGTTATCTACAATGATGACTGAAATGGAATATATTTTCTCTCGTCTCCATCAGTCAATGGGAACTGGGGGCCCTGGTCACCCTGGGGAACCTGCTCTCTCACCTGTGGTGGAGGCGTTCAGACTCGTAATCGCTTGTGCAACAATCCCTCCCCACTGCATGGTGGCAAGGAGTGTGTTGGTGATGCCTTAGACAAACAGACGTGCAACAAGAAATCCTGTCCAATTGGTGAGTCATTTTTATTCACTGACAGAGCCTTTTTCATGTTTCATTGTTTTTTTTTCTGTTTTCTATAAATTGGTTTTTTTTTATTCAAGACTTTTCTGATTTAAAACAATTTACATCAAAAAGATCTTGATAATGAGGTTGCATTCTTGTTTTTAGATGGGTGCTTGTCCAACCCTTGCTTTGCTGGAGTCAAGTGCACTAGTTTCCCTGATGGTTCGTGGAAGTGTGGAAAGTGCCCAGTTGGCTACACGGGCAATGGCATCAAGTGCAAAGATGTTGATGAGGTAAATTCATAATTATAACCTTTTTTATTTGTAATTTCTAATTGTGTTAGCTACAAGGATTGCTTGGAGCAACGTGTTTAACAATTACAAGTGTTTTTATATTTAAAACAGTGCAAGGAGGTCCCAGATGCTTGCTTCGAGTTTAATGGTGTTCACCGCTGTGAGAATACACAACCAGGCTACAACTGTTTGCCCTGCCCTCCCCGCTTCACAGGACCCCAGCCATTTGGCCGAGGTGTGGAGCAGGCTGCAGCCAACAAGCAGGTAAGTGCAGACATGTCTGAGTTAAACATTTTGGTACCTACAAACACTTTATTTTCATTTAAAGTAATCAAAGTTTGTCCTGCTTAAAATAAATGTCCTGATTTGTGACTCTGCACAGTCAGTCTGATCATTTTCCATCCTTTCTACAGGTATGCACACCCCGTAATCCCTGCCTGGATGGAAGCCATGACTGCAACAAAAACGCTCGCTGCAACTACCTCGGACACTTTGCTGATCCCATGTTCCGCTGTGAGTGTAAGCCTGGTTATGCTGGCAATGGTCACATCTGTGGAGAGGACACAGATCTGGACGGATGGCCCAATGCTGATCTGGTCTGTGTGGAGAACGCCACCTACCACTGCAAAAAAGTAAGTAGCAGTCAAACTGCAAGGATTTCAAATTAGCTTTACAGCTTAAGGTCAGATTATTGTTGTTTATAGTTCCTTCTGTAAGTTTTTTGCAATCAAACTACTTTGACTGTCATAAATCCAAACATTTGGCTCAATTGGAAATAGAATATGATTTTTACTATCTGTAACTTTGATATTTTATGATTTATTTAACTTTTTTACAAAACAATTTCCCATATTTCTCGGAAATCTACTTCAGAATACTTGATTAATTTTTTCTTCTGCTTTTTTTAGCTTTTAGCGATTGTTTTTTTGTGTGCAAATTTTAGCTTTTAGCTACGGTGGTGCTAATTTCATCCTTATATTTTGCACATTTTAGCTTTTAGTTGTTGTATTGCTGCTTTTTGCTTCCGTTCTGCTTGTTTTAACTTTATTCAGTAAAAATTAATTCTTCAACACATTTCAGCAAAGTCATTCAGCACTGAGCATACAGTTTCTATTTTTTGTATGATATTTACAGTTTGTCTGATCACATTGTCTGTTACACAGGACAACTGTCCAAATCTTCCTAACTCGGGACAAGAAGATTACGATAAGGATGGAATCGGTGATGCTTGTGATGACGATGATGACAACGATAGCATCCCTGATGATAGGGTCAGTAAAACTATCTAGATAACGTTGCAAGAAATGAAAGTGTGATAATAAAGGATTCATCATTCACACTTTCTAGTAAAAAGAAGGAAGGTGGGACTCAGCTGGAAAGCAAATGTTTCTCATTAGTTTGAGCCCAAACCCTACATTCCAATGCTGAGGTACAAAAAGGACCTTCATTGTTTGACACTAATCCCAACTTCAGAATGGGGACAGGGCCTGAAGATAAAGAACCTTTTCATCCTGCATCGCTCGCTCCTTGTAAATGGACAGGTTCAGACAGCAAATGCACCTGAAAACCTGTCATCAACTCCTCATCTTTCTCTCTTTGAAACAGGACAACTGTCCGTTCGTGTACAATCCCAGGCAGTATGACTATGACCGCGACGATGTGGGTGACCGCTGTGACAACTGTCCTTACAACAGTAACCCAGACCAGACAGACACAGACAACAATGGAGAGGGCGATGCCTGCGCTGTGGACATTGATGGAGATGGTGAGAACTTTGTAGAAGACAACCCTCTTTAATCTGACATTTATCTGTCTGTTATGAAGTGAGTGTTGTACTACATTCTGTCCTTTTTTAATGTTAATCTTTACAGGAATACTGAACGAGAGGGACAACTGTCCCTACGTATACAATGTTGACCAAAAAGACACAGATTTGGACGGAGTTGGAGACATGTGTGATAACTGTCCTCTGGAACATAATCCCGATCAGGTGTGTGGACACACACACATACACCCCTGCCCATTTCCTTCCGCCTCACCCAACAACAATAATCCACATTCAGCTCCCTGCTTTTCTCTCTAGCTCAGCATATATCTGTCTTTCAATTGAGAGAGAGCTTCGGTGATTAGCCCTGTGTAGCTGTCTAAGCCTTATCACGCCATGTAATGGTGGAGCAAATCCTGCATGCAGCTCAAGGGCACATTAGTTCAATAAGGCGTGGTGGGGGGGCGAGGGGTCTTTTCAATGGGCCATTGACATTAGCTGGCTAATGTGAGGAAAGAGGCCCTAGGCTGGATATTATAGAGGAATGGGCTGGCCCTGGGGTATGTGCATGCCCTGTCGGCGCAGCACAGTCCTGCTCAGTCCACCTGTGCCATGCTACACTGAGAAATAGGAATGTGTTGAACAACAGGAAACAAGAGAAAGTTGGGTAAGGAAGGGTGCATAAAAGCCTAAAATTCTGTGTCTAGAAATGGATGCAGCTGTTTAATATTGTCAAAAGGTTTTAAACAGAGGAATTTTCAATTCCTCCTTGCACCTATTCTTTGCACAACAAAGGCTGCTTAGACCTGCTGGGTAGGACTGCAGAAACCAGAAGAGCTCAAACAAGCAAATGGAAGTTGGAAAAGGAATGGTCTTGGGGATTGGGGGTTAATATTGGAATAGTTGAGTTTGAGATTTTTACATTGGTGACAGTAACTAAAAGCCAAAGAAAAAACACTAAACTGAAAAGACCATTAGTTTTCTCTCATCAAAGGAATAGTCTGGTGATTTTGAAGTGCTCTTCTGGCTGCCAGTTATCAGTAGTTGGTATCTTATCAGCTGTGACATCAGTCACAGAGAATGGAGTATGGAGAAGAAGGCAAAAGTCTTTGCCCAGGCTAGGCTAATAGCTAGCCAAATCAATACCAGGTTTTTTTAATCATTTTTCAGAATTAAAACAACTCTTTCTCAAAAACGACATACCAGTGTGAAAGAACATTCAACTTTAAAATTCATATTAGGCCTTATTTCTGAACAGTGTTTTGTTTTTTTTGTAGGTGGATTCAGATGATGACCGTGTGGGAGACAAATGTGATAGTAACCAGGACATCGATGAGGATGGACACCAAAACAACCTGGACAATTGCCCATATATCCCCAACGCCAACCAGGCTGACCACGACAAAGATGGCAAGGGAGATGCCTGTGACCATGACGACGACAATGATGGCATCCCTGATGACAAAGACAACTGCAGACTGGCCTTCAACCCTGACCAGCTGGACTCAGATGGTTAGAAGTGTCTCAACTGTATCTCAGAGTGTTAATACCACTTGGGTATAATTCTTAATTAACATGAAATGTTTTTTTTTCAGGTGATGGCCGTGGAGATGCTTGCATATATGATTTTGATAAAGACAACGTGCCTGACATCTATGATGTGTGTCCTGAGAACTTCGATATTAGTCAGACAGATTTCCGCAAGTTCCAGATGGTTCCTTTGGATCCTAAAGGCACCTCCCAGATTGATCCCAACTGGGTGGTCCGCCATCAGGGCAAGGAGCTGGTTCAGACTGTCAACTGTGATCCTGGCATTGCTGTTGGTAAGTAAAAAGAATGTACTGAGTTATGCAAGTTTTATGAAGACACAGAACAAAAGCTATGTTTTGATCAAACTGTCAAATTAACTCATAAATTGTTGCTTCATGCAAAATTTGCTTCAAACACTTTTCCATGAAGTGGTTAGCATTGGGTAAACTGGTAATGCAGTTTCAATAGAAGGTGGCTGTACTAGATAGTTTTAGTTCATTTTTAATCAATCCCTTTTAGGCAGTAGACACAAACAATAATATGCAAGAGAAATGGCACTAATTTAGAAATTAAATATGTAGGTATTTTTTTCCATTTTAGACAAGATTTCTGCTAGCATGTGTTTTTTTTTTAGAATTTTGCCCCTCCCATCAACCTTTTTAAATGGTTAACTTCATATCCACGTTAGAATATCTTTTTAATCTTCTTTGGCTTGTTTTGTCTTCAACAGGTTACCACGAGTTTAACGCGGTGGACTTCAGTGGAACTTTCTTCATCAACACAGAGAGGGACGACGATTACGCCGGCTTTGTGTTTGGGTACCAGTCCAGTTCCAGGTTCTATGTAGTGATGTGGAAGCAGATCACACAGACCTACTGGTCAAGTAAACCCACAAAAGCCCAGGGCTACTCAGGCCTGTCCATCAAAGTGGTGAACTCCACCACTGGCCCTGGAGAGCACCTCAGGAACGCCCTCTGGCACACAGGCAACACCCCAGGACAGGTGTGCTAGACTTGTATCAGTCATTGACTGATTTTGACGTATAATTTAAAGCGTGTGAATCAGGTTAACCCACTGATCCTTATGTCCTCACTGTTAGGTCCGCACTCTCTGGCATGACCCTAAAAATGTTGGATGGAAAGACTTCACTGCCTACAGATGGCACCTGATCCACAGGCCAAGAACAGGACTCATCAGGTGGGAAAAGAATACTAACAAACCTCCTTAAATAGATTCTTTTCACCCAGTTTGATGTTTACTTTTAACAATTTGAAGCTCATTAGTTTTAACTTGTCCTTCCACAGAGTTGTGATGTATGAGGGAAAGAAGATCATGGCAGATTCTGGTACCATTTATGACAAGACGTATGCAGGTGGCAGGCTAGGTCTCTTTGTCTTCTCACAAGAGATGGTATACTTCTCAGACCTCAAGTATGAATGCAGAGGTGGGTATTATCTTTTATATTTCTTAAATTGCTGTCACTCATTATGACACATGCAAACGCCTTACACCATGTCTCTTCCTTTAACAGATGCCTAAATGGATGGGTGAAATCTGAGGAACGCACCTTTTTTGTATAAAGAACTTATATATTCTCCTGCAAAGTTCAGGGGTCTGATTTTGTCTCCACATCGCTTTCTTTTGTGGCACTCACACTTGAATGGGGCAGATGGCATCTGTTAGCTTCAGGGTAACTTGACGTTGGTTTGGGTAAAGCACCAATCAGCTGACTGCCAGATGAGGATCAGACAACAGGGAGTTGCTGGAGATTGCAAAAACAAAATCATAAAGAATCTCTAGCTTTGCAAGATGGACACCAACATCTTTTCATTCTGGCTCTGCCTCCTTTCAGCTCTGTGAAAAACCTCATTCATCCATGTCATAGAAAACTATGCACTTCCAAGCCTTTACATCTCTCTCTGTCTTTTTGTCCCACTTCTTCAGCATTTCTGCCTTACCATTTGGATAGAGATCCCAAAGAAAAGAAAATCTTTCAATCCCAGACCAGCCATAAAACTGTTTTTGAATGATGCAGCATATGAGGACTCGAAAAATGAAGACAACACTTTATTTTCTAGGATTTGTTGTCAAAGACTTGTTGGAAGTGGGGTGGCTTGAGGGAAACAACGCTGTGGGAGTATGTGTTTATACTTGTACTGTGTGTGGCTGACTAGCCATGAATGGAGCAAGAAAGATTTTTATCCTACCTATCTACCTAAGAATCTCTATTGAGTAGAGAAATTCCATTTCTAGTTTACATAGAAGTATCGTGAGATTTGCTATTGTCTGATCTTTGATTCTCAGGATAAGAAGTGATGATCTTCTTACATCAAACCAATAAAAAAAATGCAGAAATATTTTACACTAAATTGTTACAGCTTGTAATCACAAATCCAAACGTTCCTCTATATTAACCTTGTTCACCGAAGAAATTTATTTCCCTCAACTTATGAGGATGTCAAGATGAAAAGATGTAAATACACCTAATTTATTGACTCTTGTCTACAATGTAGGCAGTAAAAAGCAAATGTTTGGTACTTTAAAAAGTAACAAATCCTAATAATATTATCTTTGTTACTGTAAAACTTATCCACAATGAGGTAAAGTCAACTGCCAGACAAAGATGTGTCTGACATTTCTAACTGTACAAAGTAAGTTAGTTTTGTTTTTTTATCACATAGAGCTATTAAATGTACAGTTTGTGATTTGTTTATCTTTTCTTCAGAGAGAGATGAAAAACAAAGGACATTTTTGATATACAATTATTACCTCATTGCTGTTTATAATCTGATCAAACAAAAACCCAACCTACGTTTTTTTTTTATTTTTCATATTCTTCTGAAATGATGGACATCTTAGTGCTACTGGAGCATGAGCTGTAAATAGTTTTCATATCTTAAGAAACAACAGTTTTCAGTCCCATGATGTACCCCAGTAAAAACGGGAGATTTACTTTTTATAATGTTGCTTTGCCACGTATGTACAATGTTGTTTTTAGCAGATAAATTATTGTTCTGTTTCTCAGCTGTTTTTGTGAGAGCTTGATTTGTGTGTGTGTGTGTGTGTGGGTGTGTGTGTGTGTGTGTGTATAGATAAATGCTATTTAAATAATTTATCAGGATTTGTCGCCGTACAAAACAGCCACATGTCTATCTGTATAAACAGTTTGCACACTGACGTGAGGATGGTATGGTCTTTATTGTTTTTCCTCCTTTTTTTGTGTTATTATGTATCAATGTTACTATTATTTTTGTACAATTAGTTTCGCTTGTCTGTAAACATTTTGTTAGTTGTGAAATGCAAAGTGCTGTTTTTATTCATAGCAAATATTTTGTTACATACTTTAAGAAAATAAATAGTTGTAAAAACTCAGAAGCCAGTCTGCTTTTGTTCACTTTCTCCTCTTTAGTGCAATAAATCAGCGTTTAATAATAGACCCCTGTACACACAATATTTACAGTGAATACAATCACAACTAAAGAATTGCATTTTCTGTAGAAACCCAATGTGAGCACTGAAATTAAGTTGTTAAAATTAAAAGAAGTCAAATGCTAGACTAGTTAAAAGAGGAAGCTCACAGCTTACTTTGTGCATGCCTGCTCTGTCTGTTAGAAAACATACAACAGTGGAGTAATAATGTTTTTTTTCCTTCTTGTTTGTCTTGATTCTGTAACCAGCTTTGATTTATGTGCTGAAAAGACTGAAAATTGAGAGAAAATGGTAAATAGAGTAAAATAAATAAAGAAATAAAAACAAAATCAAAAGTTGTTTTGCGAGAACCTTTAGCTATGCTCTTCACCCTCTATCCTGCAGATTTCAGCTATTGCACTGAGACCCGTCATCTACAGAAGTTCTCGGATGACTCAGCTGTGGTTGGTTGTATGTAAATAATCTATACATATCATGCCATAAGTTTGCATCTACTTTTTGACTAAATTAGTGTTTGACTAATCACAGCAGATAAATGTCATTTCATATTTTAGATGATACTCTATTTCTACCTTTGTAAGAAAAATAGTCACCTTGTGACATTTTCTGACAAAGTAAAAAACAAAAAAAGAGTTTGGTAAAACATGATCAGAGATTTTATTTAACTTATTTCACCAAAACCCCAAGACTCAAAACTGACAGCCGTCTGGTCACAAACTGGTTTTATCACTTCCCACACCTGCTTCAAATAATGATAAAAAGGAGGTGAAAAATAAAAAACTTGACTCATAACCTCCTGCTACTTTATTGGAACTTCAAAAAGCACCTTTTGCAGTTAAGGGATAACGTTGCAAAGTGCTGATGAACAGCACAAAGGCCCAACACCCTGCTGTTACAACAGCTTTATTTAGCTCCTGCAGTTCAGACAGCAAAGTGGAAAGACTCCACACTACTGACACAGTTAAATTTAACACAACTGTCCTCAAACCTCAGACTCCAAACCTGAAAACAACTTATTTGATCTGACCTCCCACTTACTCTGTCAGTCAGCACCTCTCTGCTTCACCCTGCTGTGGGTGTAGGTGTACAGAAGCGTTATATGTTAAGATGAAGGACCCCCCACTGAATGCAATGTTTCATTAATACAGTTCTCCACCGTCTGCTTCTGCAAACACAGGCGCTCGTGGTTAATGTCTGAGCATACAGCAGCTGGGAAGAAATGAGAGCAGAATAACATTTTCTTGAACAATAAAGATTAGGTGAAAATAAACCTGGGAATGCAGTTTAGATTATTGTTTTTCTTTCTGTCGTGGTTACCAAGAGGTGGGGTCAAAATGAGACCCTGATAACACCTGCACACAAATGTTTCTAAGACAAAAACAGCTTCAGGCAACAAAGCAGTTAAAATAGTCAATTTATTCGCATTAGAGGTTATGTAACGTTTTGAGTCATCCAAAGTTTGTTATGAAAAGGTTGGCACATGTATTAGTAGAAACCAAGAGACAGTATTATAGAAGAAAGACCACATTTAACAGTCTATGCTCTCAGGGCTTTTTTTGCAGCAGTTCCTACACTTTTTTGGTGTTTATTGTTTGTTTTGAACACGAGTTTCTCAAAGTTTCTCTTTGTTTTTATCTAATTGACCTTTTTTCATTTGGTCATATACTGTATATGATATAAGTATATATATATATATATATATAAAAACGTCCTTCTTGCCCTATTTGTTCCACATGGGTGGTTTCACTTTCACATCTAGCTCAGGTCCTCTACCAGAGGCCTGGGAGCTTGAGGGTTCTGCTCAGTATCTTAGCTGTTTCTAGGACTGCGCTCTTCTGGACAGAGATCTCTGAGGTTGTTCCTGGGATCTGTTGGAGCCACTCTTCCAGTTTGGGGGTCACAGCACCGAATGCTCTGATGACCACTGGTACCACTGAGGTCTTGACTTTCCACAACTTCTCTATTTCCTCTTTCAGCCCTTGGTATTTCTTGAGCTTCTCGTGCTCCTTCTCCCTGATGTTACAGTAGCTTGGGACTGCTACATCTATCACCACTGCTTCCTTCTGTATCTTATCTATCACCACAATGTCCGGTTGGTTAGCCATCACCTGTTTGTCCATCTGGATCTGGAAGTCCCACAGTATCTTAGTCCTGTCATTCTCCACCACCTTAGGTGGAGTCTCCCACTTTGACTCTGCAGTTGGACTGTGTATATACGTCTATATTTTATGCCTTTAACAACAAAAATGCTGGAGCAGCAAAGTGTTTAGGACTTTGTAATAATTTTATGTATAATCAAAGTACAGTCTAGCACTGAGAATGCCAAAGCTGAGTCCCGTTTTACATCTTCCCTTCACCACTAAGCCCTATCCCCTCATTTTGCATGCTCTCGCCAAGGGATATCCCAATTCTTTTTGAATACAGAGGAAGGGCTATCTAACACCTCGAACAGTGATTATTCAGGGACATATTTCAAATGAAGAGTTAAAGCACCAGCAATGAAACTCACAAACGAAAACCTTTTTTTTTCTTCGTCACAAACATTTTATTGTCACAACAACCATAGTTAAGTCAGACAGCTCATGTGTAAATGTTTATATATTTTGGCAGCAGGATACAGTTTGAGTATCTGCTGCCATAACTGAAAGCAAAGGCAAATCATTATTGTTAGCTTGCAGAACTCAGGAGAATCAAATAGCTTCCTAAACTAATCACACCAAAGAAAAATGTATGGAATGCAACTGATATGTATAGACTCACTTATGATTTTTTTTTAGATGTTTGAAAAAAACAAAAACAAAAACTAGTGAGCTGTGATTAGTCCACTCAGTTTTTTTAAATTGTATGCAGTTCTTACACACACACACACACAAAATCCCTCAAAAGTTTTAATTGTTATTAAAACAGCTGGGTGTTATTGTTGTATGTCATTTCACTCTTCAGGGACACTTGATGGAAAGAACATAATTTTTGGAGCATTACGTTTCCTGGCTCAGAAGCCCCAACAGCAGCCTCCGAGAACAAGCCTAGACCAGTTTAAAGAAAATTACAACAATCACTGCATTTGTGAAACAAAGAAATTGTTCTTTTGATTATGTCAGGATTAGTGACATAACTGCCATATAATCACATAAACACTTTGGCTACTTTTCTGTAATTCCCCTCTGTAAGTCCTCGTTAAATACAGAAATTCCCCCAAAAGAACAAAATGCTTCCTGTGATTGTTGGCAGACATGTTGGGATTCCTGACTAGAATGTGCTCTGACCTCTGACCCTGATGCTGCCTGCACCTGATGACCTCAACCAAGCTGCTAACATTTTAAAGGAAAAAAATCCCTTTCTCACCTTTGATGCAACACATACAAGTCCAATAACTTACCATTATCATTTTCAATGCCAACAGTCAGAGCCAAAGAAAGTGCTTTAATGACTATAAGTGTTCAAACGTAAGACAACTTTGTTGGCGACTTCCATTATATGACCTGAATTCTTTTATGGATCAAATTAATTCTTGCTCACTGCTTTGTTGTTGTGTTAAATAATACAAATCCTTACTTTTATTCAACAGTGTGGAAACAAGTACATATTTTCCTTCACTTCAGTCTACGAGCCTTTCACTGAGCCAGTTAACCACAATGATACAGAATCCTCTTTTCCTGAATTAATTGTTTCGAGCTGAATTTAGTGCAGCTTTTCTTGTCCCTGGACTGAATTATTTTATTTCCTCTACAATGATTTGAAATAAGTGATCTAAAATGAGCTCCTTACTGTGTTGCATTCTCTTAGTTTCTAAAGATATCTGGTATATTTTAACTTGTGTGTGTTTAGCTAGTTTTTAAGATGTAGTGAAACAAAACCATTTCTTGCAGTTTTGAATGCGCGTTTTATATCTGACCAAAACCGTTTTTTTTACTAGAAATAATTAAACAATTTGTATGATCTATCTAATGTAATAATTGCTAACAAAACCCAGTACTTACAACAACAAAGGTGTGAATGAAGCCAAATGTGACAATTGCATCTATAAATTGTGAAATAAGTTTGTCAAATTGTTGCTAATACTTTCACAATACAAAACCCCAGTAAAATAAATCCTAGTAGGAGCTGCAGATTATTACCAACACATACTTTGAATGCTTACACATTGCATAATAGTTTGCTTACATCTTGGCATTAACTTGCTGTCAACTCTGTCTATCTTTTAGCAAAATATTTCTTGAACCACTGGACAAATGTTAATGAAATTCTCAGAAGATTATCATTGCATGTGCATCTACAACTGATTATGCTATGAAATTGAAGTTGACCACTGCAGCTAAATGACATTGGCCAACAAAACAGTGGCTATAACTCGTTTTTTCTTTTATTCAACTATTGAGCTAAATTTGGTGCGGTAGTCACTTCAACACATTCTCTGAGTACTAACACGCCACATGAGATCTCACAATATTGCATGAAATTGCACATAACGTCATTAACAAGGTTTGATCAAAATGGCTTTAACTCTGTTGCTTCTCATCACAATAAGATAAGAAAACTCTGATGATGTGCATTCAATAATTTTTTTTACACTTGTTCAGCTCTGCATGAAGGCCAACATCCCACAGACAATGGTAGCAGAATGACCCTAAACACTTAGTGTGCCATTCATTAACAGAGCTGGCAGCAGATGAGAGAAGACGGGCAGACTGAAGGAAGAAGAAGTGGCTTTTAATTTCCTGAACAGAGCACACCCTGCTACAGCTCCGTAGGTTCTGTTTATCCACCAACCTGTAATTCCTGCTGGGCCCGGCCTTGTCAGGAGTCACAGACTCAGCTTCAAACAGAGCCCCTGCCGCAGCAAAGACACTATGAGCCCATTCAGTTTGCCTCTACCATCCTTGCAAGTACAACACAGCTGCACATTAACATCACTGTAAAATCACAGGTCTAGTAATGACTGTAAGAGCAAGCAGAGCAGCTGCAGCAGTTTAAAAAGACTTCAGAAGGCTAAGTTAGGAGTGTGTTGTTCAATTCTGACTGAGCTGATTGTACCATTTTGTTGAGCTTTAAGACTTTGTCCTACAGCTAAAAGGTTAGCAGTAGGACATAAAGTAAGTCTTGAAAATGGACATCATTTCTTCAATGTGAAGACAGCCAACAGAATGTCTCTTATTCTTTCTGTGTTTAACCAGAAACCATCCCTCCACCCTGCTCTCCACACAAGGATGTGAAATATTAGGGATAGTTGTGGCAGACAGATTTCCACACAGAGTTCCTCAACAGACTCGCTTTGCGTGAGAGTCTCAGATTCAAACACCTGAAACAGAAACACCTGTGTTTCATCTATGTGTCACTGGAAGGAGTCTAGTGTAGGATGAAGTTCTCTGACAAAGGACAGTTGAATTAGAAAGTTTTGTACATATATTGGCGTCACTTAAAGTAGGTCGCCAAAACCACAAACAACCCAAAAATCCACATATGTGCTACAGAGTCAAAATATTTTTCATTCCCTAAAAATTGATTCCTTCGTTGACCTCGAAGTTCAATTATCAGCACGTGTCTGTGTCGTGGGAACCAGGACGATGGGGAACATTTTGTTCCAAAAGGCTCTGTACCTGTATGTTTTCCAGTTGGGAGTTAAGACTGGTTGTTGAAAACATCCAACCTTGAAACATCTGAACACAAACTCAGTGGCAACAGCCCTTCAAGCACATTCATAGTAGGATCTGAGTGACAATGTGGCAGGATACGGAATCAATAATCACCCATTACATTGATCACATCTTGATTTTTATCCAAAAACATCAGAAGAACTTTTGAAATGCTCCATGTGTAAAGCGTATTTTAAAAGCACCAGCTTTAGAACATTTTTTGAACAAAACAAACAAAAAAAAATCTTTGAACACTTAACAGATT
>JAOXNZ010000085.1:5435202-5450661 GCA_028566095.1 Kryptolebias brasiliensis
CCCCCCCCCCCCCCCCCCCCCCCCCCCCCCCCCCCCCCCCCGCCCCCCCCCCCCCCCCCCCCCCCCCCCCCGCCCCCCCGCTCTCGTAGCACAATGTGGTCCAACCAAAGACTCAAACATGCTCTTTCTGCTGAATATCAAAACAAGGTAACAAGTTTGATTAATGAACCCAACCACTTTTATCCAGCTTGAGCAGATTCTGACAGCTGAAAGACTTATCTACGGGATAGTATGACAATACTTAAACAGAATACATTCTTCACGCCAACCATTCATTCTGTCAATCTTCAGATTCAAGTTCATGAAGCTTTTCAGTGTTGGTCACCATAATTAGCTGGGTCTAAATAAAAGTTTTAACTCTCAGAAATGTCATATTATGCTAGGTTTTAAAAAGTTTTCAGCATGGATGAGTTGTCAGTGACAAATGTATCTTTTTTCTTGTAACTGAGAGGTTAGATGATGATTCTGTTTTAGGTGACGGAAACTGCAAAAAGAAAAAAAAGGGGTTTGTGTAAAAACTTAATGAGGTAGTTCAGATCTTCTAAAGTAGGGTTCTGCAGAAAGGTTATAAACAATGAATATGTTGTAGACAGTGCTTAAAGTGGGCCGGTATCACTAGTACAAAGTACCGACACTTTGAAACTGTCATTCTTAGCGTACCTCCACTTCTCATGAAACTGCCTGGACACAGCGTCAGTTTAATCAACTGTGATCTGCAGCTGATTTGTATAAACTACATTACCCAAAGGACTTCAGTTGAAAGCAGGAAGTCATGATTGGCTCTGATTAAATCCGAACCATTCAGAATTTAGAAAGGTCGCTTTAGCCATCTGACTTTAGGAAGCATAAATATGGCTATAACGTGGTCAATTTTACAGATGTTGAGCTAAAATCTGGTGTTTAGCTGTAAATCATCCTCAACACAAACTATACTCTTCCAGAACATCAAATGTCAAGCTTGCCTCTTGTTTTAGAAGTAAATGTAAAATATACACCCTCAACATATTTCCCTGTGCTGAAAAGGCAACTATAATAAGACAGCACAACTTTCTGCTGATTTCTTTGATGCCATTTTTGTCTGGTTGGTACTATAATTGCCTATTTCTTTTCCAGAATATAACAGTTTTCATCCTTTCATTAGAGACACAGGCAGTTTGCAAAATCTAAAATGAGCAGAGGTTTCCTGATCCAAAATAGTGAGAGCAAACCTTAGTGAGCCAGGCGAAGGGCTGTTTCATGTTAGACTGCTATGAGCTATTCCTGTCGCGTCTCCACAGGATTCAGATAAACACTTCCATTCTGCCATCTCAAAGACCGAGTTAGGAACCCGCGATTATAGCCTTGGGAGTGTTGTAAAAATATCATAGCTGGGAGAGCGCTGTGACCTGACAGCCACGGTTTCTGTTCCCCCGTTTTCTATTTAACATGTTTCCAGAAATTTTTCTCTGTCAGGGTTGTTGACCTGCAAGGTGAACTGTTTCTGCACGTGCTGAGAGTTTTTCCCTTTGACTAAAAATATGTCTTCTCAGACAGCCTGGCTCCGAGCGATGGCTCTGGCTCATGTGAGAAGAGATGACGGATGTTTATTCTTCATAATGAATGTCACTCTTACATGTTCACTGTAGCATTTCTCCTTGTTTGCATACAGTTTGGTAGTATTTAAGAGTTTGTGTATGTTAAACAGACAGTAATAAAAGGCCAGGCATACCTTGAAGAGATGCATATCGCGTGCCACCTCTCATGCAAGTTAAAGCTATTTTGGTCAATCCTTGTGAAAGCCTTTAGGCACAATGATATGCAATATTGGGAGATGTGTTAGTGCTTAAAGTACATGTTGAGGATGACTCTCAGCTACTACTATGTCTCATAGCTCAATATCTATAAATTTAACTAATTTATTGCCATTTGTGTTTGCTCAGGATCACTAGCTGTAGCAGCCATATGGAACTGGGTTGACTCCAAAGGTTAAAGAGTTGTAGATGTACAGCCATTGATTACTTTCTAAGATTTTCATTAAAATCTATCCAGTGGTTCATGAGATAGTTTAACATGACAGCCATATGAACACACAGACACAAGGAAAAAACCTTATTGCCCTTTTACCTTCAGCAGCAGGTAAAAATAAACAATATTTAAGTAACCTAACTAGAGTCCCCACTCTTTGTAACCTATGCTGCAAATCTTGATGCATTTAAACCCAACAATAGCAACTCAAATCTAACATTTTGTAGCATCATGGGACAAAGTATTGACATTTATGTGACCAAAACACAAGCTGCAGTAGTCGGGTCCAAGTCTGCAGCTGCCAGATCCTGGAGGACAAACAAAGGGAAGCAGCTGAGCAGTGAATGTGGTCGCCAGCAGAGAAGCCGTCCTTGTGCTTTCATGTGGTCTCAGTTTGTCTCCCTGGCAGCCAACTTCCTTGTTGATTTACACCACAGCAGAAATTCACAATCCAAACACACCCCAGACTACTAACTATGTTAGAGTAGCTCTGTCTGCTTATCATGGAAGCAAAACAGAAAAGAAATTGGTCCACAACAGCTGACATCACCAGCGCAACCCCAGACGATATGGAGATAAGGTGTTTGTGTTGTTTTTTAATTTTCTGGTTAAAACATCTACTGTACTACAGCACATAAGTTTAGGGAGTCTTGGGAGACTAGATGTTTTATAAGGGGGGTTAAATGTGAAGTTATAAACAAAAATATCTAAAGGATGTGTGAAAAACTTCAAACATCAATGTTTATTTCTACATAATTCAGCAGGATGTTTTTACTTTTGAAAGCATTCAGGAGTGTCAGTTGAAGCTATGGTGTGGCTTACTTTTAAGGGTGTACATTAACACTGTTTTTCTAATTTTGTGTCTGAAATCAATAGCACCTTAAAAAAAGAACATTTATACAAGGAAAAATGCACAACTTGTCAAGTTCAGAATGGGAAACCTCCAACTTCCTCGCCTTGATTTCAAACATGCTGAATTTGCTGAGTCAAGGTTGTAGGTTTTTGGTTGTACTAGAATTGGGTTTTCTGTTTGGGTTTTTTTTACTACCTTGTATTCTGAGTATTTTTGGTCACTAGTAATTCCATCTTTTGCATTCTTAGTTACTTTGCTGTGTGTTTCCCTGCTCACTGACTCCCTTAGTTCTTATTTTTGGAGCTCCTCTCAGCCGCCCTTCATCTGGTAATCAGCACACCTTTTACTCATCCACTAATCAGCCTACGTTCAGTAATGTGTTCTTTTGTTGTTCTTGCTGCCTTATTAGCTGTTTATTTTGTTATTAAAGATTTCAATTCGGTCCAGCTTGTCTGCCTGCACACTGGGTTCAATATAGCATCAAACTACAACATGTTGTATGTATAGAAGTGGGAAACACAAACACGTTCCACTTTTTTTCTTTGCCATTGAATGCACTATTAATAGAGTGCAAAACAAGAAATGACATTGCTATGTTGTTTAAAAAAAACAAAAAAACGTTCATTCAGACGGGTAACCCTGTCACATTTGGTGTAGTAATAAATGAAAAATACCTCAAGGGTTTAGAATCAATCAAGAACCTTTTACTTTTAAATAAAATCAAACAAAAAATCTGATGTTAAATGGAAAGGCGATGAAACATGGTGGTAAACATGGAGGTGGTGAGATATGTTTCAGGCTTCATTTTCTAAATGAGTCTTTTCAAGAAAAAAAGTCATGACTGAACAGTTGATAGCCTTTTTATTTTTTTTTACCTTTAGTTAAATATGTGGTTTGCAAATCATCACATTCTGGATTTGTTTACATTCACATAAATATATGTTACAAATCACTTTAAATTAAATAACAGTTATCAATATAACATTTGAGGGAATTATAAAGTGCAGAAGGAGTTTACTTAAACTAGTTTGCTGCATAACAACAGCATAGGATTGAAAATGATAGGTTATTAGTTGTATATGTTTTTATTTGAATCAAAAACATTTTGTTTTTATGGTTTAGAAGAAAAAACACCTATTTTGATTTTGTCAGGTTGGTTCAAGTAGAACTGTTAGTAGGTTAAATGATGAGAAGCTACTCTTTTCCATTGAATCGTTTGTGTTTACACACTTGGCTGAGCGAAGCTCATGTGAAGGAAGTAGGTTTTTTTTTTCTTTGGACCAAGTCAAGGTGACCTCAGAGAGGAGTTATTCTCTGTTTCCTGCAGTTGGAGTGATGTCTTAGAACACTACTAACTTGTGCTCGGGCACGAGGTGGTGGAAACGAAGCGGAGGCCTTCTCATGTGAAAGTGGTTCCCTCAAAGATCAGAGAGAGCCCTTGTTCTAATTAGCAGAAGCAACATATAGCTGGAAAAACTGAGCTCAGGCAGGCATGGTGAGATGGAGCAGCAGAAGTCATATGCACATGCAGGAAATGTTTCAACACTATCAGCCAATAGGGCTTTCTGCAGCTCCTGATTAAAAGCAGCTGATTGCAAGCTGATACAGAGCAGGTGGGGGTGATTTTAAGACAGAATCAAGTGAAGTTTAAGTAAAGACATGCATGTTATACATCACCTAACACTGAGCAAGTACAACCCCCATAAAATGATAATTCTGAATTTGATGGCAGCAGCATATCTACAAAAAGGGAGCAACACAAAGCTGTAAAAGTAAGTGAAATAAGAAATAAGAAACAGCTGGGAAAGCATTTTGCAACCAATTAGCTTAATTGGCAACAGGTTAATATGAGGAGTGGGTATGAAAAGTGCAATTTAGAAGGTTAGATTTCTCGAAAAGAAAGTTATGGATGGTACATGAACTGTACCTATATAGCGCCTTTTTAGCCAACCAAGCTACTCAAAGCGCTTTACAACACAATCTGTCCTCGTTTACCTATCCACACACACACACATACAACACTCTACTACATCTCTATGAAGAGAATCTGAATAAATCATTCTATAGGGACTAATCAATGCTTGAGATTGCATTGATATACTGATGGGGCACGTTGAAGGCAATGAGGTCAGTGTCTTGCCCAGGGATACTTTGACATGTGACTGCTGCCAGGAATTGAACCTCCGACTGTCTTATTGGATGACTGCTCTAACCACTGAACCACAGCCACCCCTTGTGAGTGGTGAGCAGAAGTTCACCAGTTTGCAAAAAACTAAAAATAATGAAGGAATTTCATAATTATGTTCTTCAACAGAAAATTGGGAAGACTAAATCCCATCTTCTACAGTTCATAATATCATCAAAAGATTTCAAGAATGTAGAGAAATCTCTGTGTGCAAAAGACAAGGCTAAAGGTCAATACTGGATGCTTGTGATCTTTGGGCTCTCTGACATCACTGGATTAAAAACAGGTCTGAATCCATTCTGGACATCACTGCATGGGCTTGGGAACACTTCCATAAATCACTGAATGTAAACACAGTTTGCTGTCATCTACAAATGCTGCTTCTATCTATCTGTCTGTCTGTCTGTCTGTCTGTCTGTCTGTCTGTCTGTCTGTCTGTCTGTCTGTCTGTCTGTGTTGCATTAGTGCCTTGACTTGGGCAGCATACACATCTGGTAAAGCACCATCAGTGCAGGAAAGTATATACAGGTGCTCCCATCTAAAAGTATTGGAACAGTGAGGTCAGCTTGTAACAGTGAAAAAAACAACAGAATTTTGTAAATTCTAAAGGGATCTTCCATTGACTCCTCCAGCAGTCAGTTCAGGAACAGAAGATGACATAAAACCTACAAACAACAAAGACTCACTTGTGCAACAGCATACAGTTTGTTTGCACCAAGCTTTCTGTGAGACTATGTTTCATGAAAACTACTTTACACTGTAGAAAACGTTAAAATATGCGTCCTTAAGATCAAACAGCTCTTACTGCAGAGGAGGGTACCTAGGACTGTAACTGGATCCCTATTAAAGGTTAGGGATGTGGCATCGTGGCTGGTGGTCCTACCTCCCACAAAAGGTAAAACTGTATGGTGGGCATGTGCAGGGCGAGATACTTGAGCCAACTCTGAGCTACAATAACTTAGACAGTCTTCCATCTGCAACACAGATAAACAGAATGTAGACAAACAGCAGCTTTCTTTGCCATGTTGTGTTTACAGCTTCTATTATTTCTTTAAAAAATGGTACAATACAGATTTAAGATGCAGCTTCTCTATATCAGTTGTTGGTGTTTCATCCAGAATGTGCACATAGTACCTTAGTGTATTCATATTTTAGAACAAATCATTTAAGGAAGTGTATCTTTGTTGGAAACTCTGTCACAAACACAACGATTACTTATTTTTTTATCATCCCTGGATAACTGAGAATCTATTTTAACTAATTTCTTTGTATCATTCAAATGTTGTAATACTTGTTCTCCTTTATTTGGAGCAGGGCAACAGTTTTAAGCCGAATTCTCTTTGCAGATGTGAGCATTGTTACAAAACACCACTGTGTGGATTTTGCTTGCTTTTCTACCAAAGTCTTTCATTAAAAACATGGTTATAAAAAATTATTAAAGGCTTTTTTATTGAATATTGTTTCCACAGTGAGTCATCATGCAACCAAACCTCAACATTTAAAACATCTTACTGATCTTTATGTCCCCTTTTTTTATTATGTTTCCATTAATTTTCAGGTACAACCATCTGTTAATGTTGCGATTTTAATTTGTCACTTTGCATTCCTTTGTGCAACAGTAATTGCGATGGATTTCTTGTTGGATGAGGGCAGTTGGTGTGTTTTTCCACAGCACAAGCAGGGCGTTCAGGAAATGTCTGGCTGCAGCTGAAGTAACAACTTAAAGCTACTGGTGGACTCTCTGCTCTGCAAGACCCTGAAAAGGTCTGCAAGTAAAAATTTGAGTTTTTAGATTCTTTTCCCTGAGCTCCTTCAGAAGATTATACAATTGTTGGTTCAGATAACATTGTGTGCACAGCAATAACAACAACTAATGTAAATTTTAGCTCTAGCCTCGGAGAACCGAAATGTCTAAATAACCATCAAAAGTAAATTGCTCAATACTTTGTTTTTATTACAGGTTTTCATGTCTATTTACCTTTTTAACTTTTTCAAAATTACTCACCGGAAAAAGCTTAAAAAAAGACATGTAAATGAACTAAATGTACTGTGTTTCAGACATCTTTGGAGACTAATCTCACTCCAGTTCTGAGAAGTAAATCAATGACCTCTCCCTGATCCTGTCTGTATTTCACTGCAGGTAATTAAAACAGTTTTGTACTCGTTAGATGGATGTTGCCATTTTATCTAAAGGTCGTAATTGATAAACAGCCTACTTTCACAGGAAAATGATTTCCTGTTAATGGTAAGCGAGCTTAGATGAACTGATGATGAAATTCAGATTCAATCTTTTCTTTTCACTTTAAAAAAATCATCCCTTTTGTCCTTAAATTTAACCAACACATTTATTATCACTCAATACTATGAAAGACAAGTGATCCTTTAATTGCCTGTGTCTGTATAGCAAAATACCTCATGAACCACTGGACAAATTTTAATGAAATGCTCAAAGTAAATAAAGGCCTAGCATTCCTTGACATAATGCATATCACCGCCATCTTTCATGCCAGAGTTTTAGAGTAAGATCACCTTTTGTTGAGAAATGTTGTAGCAGTTTTGGTCAAACATTCAAAGAAAAACAGCTCCCCTGCAACCCTGCAAGCAAGAGTGGATAAAGAAAATGGATAGATGGACTCTCAGCTACCACCCCATCAATGTTTTGCTCAACATCTGTAAAGTTGACTGAGTTATAGCCATTTTTGCATTGGCTATTAGCTGCAGTGGCCATTTTGACTTGACTACAAACATTG
This sequence comes from Kryptolebias brasiliensis, assembly GCA_028566095.1. Taxonomy (NCBI): domain Eukaryota; kingdom Metazoa; phylum Chordata; class Actinopteri; order Cyprinodontiformes; family Rivulidae; genus Kryptolebias; species Kryptolebias brasiliensis. The sequence goes on from JAOXNZ010000085.1 coordinate 5,442,995, forward strand.
ATCAGTTCTAGATGTACATCCAATAAGTACTTTTCTGGAAGTATTTTTTCAGTGGTTCTTGAGATGTTTTGGTAACAGACACACAAATGCATGTGCATGCACATACACACACAAGCAGAAACACAGTTGTCTGACTTTTGTCTTTAGGTGGCTGGAGATAATAACTGAATGTACATTTTTAACTGGATAACTCATGACGTCAACCCCTTACAAGCTGGCTGCCACAGGTAATCAACTTCAGCAACACATAATGGCTATAACTCAGTCAATTGCAGATATTGAGCTTGAATTTAGTGTGGCAGTTGCTGAGAGTATTTCCCAACACATACTCTTTGTGATAACAGATTGTGTGACATCTTTATTTTGTGTGACATCTTTATTTTGAGTGGCTCAAGTATAAACTTGAGACAGAATACCCTCAGGCAAAAACAGATTTTCTGTTGGGTGTTTTTATCAGGTGAATTCTTTTATGTCTGTATTTCTGACAGTGTAATAAAATACGCTCTATAGTCTCATCTTCTCCACAGTAGTTGCATTTACCTGTATTAAGTTTTTCTATCACGAATAATGTCTTGTTTAATCCTGTGTCCAAATCTGAGATGTGATATGACTGTTTCATCCAGCACTCTTCATTTTTCCTCAAAACCATTGACCTTTTCTTTCTTCTTCCCATTGATTTTTGCCATCTTCCCCTTTCTTCTTTATAATGCTTTTTACTTCTGTTCAAGAGCTCAAAAGTCTGACAGCATCACCCAACAAATGCCTTTTCATCTCAGAGAGACTTTATTAGGCAGAGTGACCTGATCCCAGCGTTCAGCAGCTATTGGTTAGTTAGCAGCACCTTGTGGACTGTGGAGGCGTGAAGATGACCAATCTTCTTTTGAAGGGCTTCATCACTGAGCTTTGACATCTGAAGAAGGACAAAAGAAACTTTTATAGGTCTTCAATTCAAAGGATCAGTGTATAAAACAACATTCTATGTTTAAGCTTTTATCTGAGTTTAAATTTATTTTAAATGGAATATTTTAAGACGGCACAATAGATCAGACTTTTGTGGTGTTTTATCAAAGAAAAACATTGTCAGAGAGGGACCCTGTCATATTCATCCTATGTGAATATTTGGTACACTGTCATATCATGTAGCTTGATTCAAGGTTTTGCTATACTTCATATGACTTTAGCTGATTTGTTTTTTTGGTTATGTTCTTGGTGTTTGTTCATTGTACCATCATTGTCACTAGATGTTCTCCATAGTCCTTGTTTCCAGCTCCTCACATACCCCCTGTATTACATTAGTAATCAGGACACCTGTCATCAGACAGTAATAACCTCTCCCTCCTCAGTACTTTGTCAGATCCTCTGTTAGCTCATTTGTCTTGCTAGTTTGCCAGTTTTGCATTTGTTCTTTTCTCATTGCGTACATTGCTGTAGGGTTCCTGGATCCTGATGCCATCCACCACTTGTGACAATCATTTAAATAAAAGATTTTCATGAAAGTGGTGTTGACATTAAAACTTAACTTAAAAATTTATGCAGCCGCACACATTAAACAAATGAATTATTCACAAAAAGATGGGTGACGACAGTCATTTTTTCTTAAAGTTATTGCATGCCTCTTGAGTTTTAGTCACTTGGATGTCAAAGAAGAGAAACCAGCTGACAAATTCATCTTGGAGTCTTCACTACAGAAGAGAGACACACACTGTGTCTCATTGTGTTACTGTGCAACTGAGTTTTATTACCGGTTTAGTTTAATTTTTCTTTAATTAACTTTAGAATCAAACTACTTCTGTGTACTTTCTACTTTTTTAGCTACTCGTATATCAAAACATTCAGCTCAATTAGGAGATGACTTTTGGCTTTTGTAACTTTTATATTGTTTGAATATTTACTCTGTTTACAATTGTTTTTCCAATAGAAATAGGATAATATCTCTTCAATTCCTTTAAATAATATTGTTCTTTTTAAATTCTGCCTCAACATACTTTCTCTGTTTTGTCTTCTTATGCTACTTTTAGTTTTTAGCTACCCTAGTGCTGCTTTAATCTTTTAGCTAGTATTTAGCTAGTTTTGCTTTTAACTAGTGTTTTGCTGCTTTTCGCTTGAACAATTCAGTTTCAGCTTCATCAGCAGAGTCATTCAGTACTCAGCATTTTTCATAGAAAATGCAATTTCTCTGTTATATTTTTATGTTTCCAATATAGTGATGCAAATATAGTCTGTAATGCAGTTAAACATTGTAAATGTGTCCGTTAAGATGAAAGTCTTCATGTAAATTTCTGCTCAGCAGAGCAACAATGCTGAATAGCTTCAAGTATAATGTTATGAAAGCGGAGAAAAGGTCACATGTTATAAACATACACCAGCAGACGATGTGAGTCACATCCATGCCTGTTAAAATGTATAAACTTCACTCAGGCCAAGCACAAGTTTCTGGGATTACCATACAAACAATTAGGCGTTTATATTAAACCCCTTGTTGATGACTTTGATGGGACTGATGGTATATATACATGTGGTTATGAAGTCACAGCTAACCACTCAGTAAATGAAATGTGCGGTAAGGCCACTGCTTGACAACATCCAGTTAACAGTTGACTCCATCTGACCATAATTGTTGGGTCAGGAATTCAAACTTTTATAGAAACATAACAAACACAGAACTCCTTAAGAAAAAAGTATTAATGTTCCAGTGAGAACGCCTATTATCACTTCAAATCTAGATCTTTTTTCGGCTACCCAAGAAAACACTAATGTCACATAAAAATGATCATTTGCTGTGTAGCTGATTAGTCCAGGGTTTGAGTTTCACCAGCCAGAACTGCATCACTGTTTAGATAGTTGAGCGTTTTGATCACAGAAGGTTGTTATTCATGGAGTAAGCAGCTGACTGAAGTGTGTCACCTAAAATTATTTATTCAACATTTACCAAAGGTTTATATTCTAATGGATCATTTTCTTTGTCATCACAGAGCCATGTCTGTCAAATGGAGAAATGCAGCCTTTCAGACAGGTGGCTCTAAGATTGCATTTTGGTGGCTAAACTGGATCAGTTTTTGTTTTTTTTTCTCTCTGATTTTTTAAAGGAGCGTCATAAAAATCCCACATCTCTATGATCTATTTATTAAGTATGCTTTATTAATAATAAGTGAGCTGAACTGTATGTACAAGATAAAATTAAAAGAATCATATTATTATATTTAGTACATTTTATTTCAAACAACATCCAAACTCAGTATTTCAATCTTCATTCTTTATGAGACATTTATGATGGAGTCTGGAAAGTTCAGTTAGTAGAATACCAGCTTGTTGCTGAACAAGCAACTTCTTAACTTCTTAAGAAATTAAAGGCCTAGTATTTATTGAATGACAGCAAAATAAATGGTCCACTTTTATATAGCATCTTTTAAAACCTTTCCAGGTTCTGCAAATCACTTTGCAGAGTTTCTCACTCACCCATTCATACACACACTCATACATTGCTTTCTATTACATATTTTATCAATCAATCATTCAATCAACTTTATTTCTATAGCACGTTTTAAAAACCACAGGGGTAGCCAAAGTGCTGTACAAAAAGATAAAAATAGATTAAGACAATAAAAAAAGAAACATACAAAACATACACAAACCAGGTTCACAGCAGGTGTGTTTGAAGGTGCCATACAAGACAAAATCACAGTGTGTTAAAAGTCAAAGAAATAAAAGTGTGTTTTTAAGGAAATTCCTAAAAGTCAAGAAACCCACAAGCATTATAAAGGTCTCAAACTGCTGCCACAGTGTGCAAAATCTTTCTATTTCTGCTCCTCGATGCTGTTATTTTTGACCTCCCTTCATTCCTGGTGCTTCTGGTGATGCTAGATAGTGAGGTAAGCTTTGCTGATGTAAACATGTTATCTTACTCACAGTTCACTTGCACATTACTAAATATTTTCCTCTAATAGCTCGTCTAGTTTGGTTAATTACTTTCACATTTTTTCTTAGTGATTTATATCAGAGTTAGTGCTTTAATTCAAAGCACTTAGTCTGGCTTTTGAATTGCTTTTCTTCCAATCATAATTACATTTAAACTACTGGGCCTTTTTAGCTATTTACCCTTTCTTTTCATTAGGTGGTGAATTTCCTGCAGAGTGTGGGGCTGTTTTAGAAAATGAGCCCATAGCTATAGGTTATGTCACTTATTTGTTGCAACTGTGTACTTTAAACAGACCTGTTCAAAAGCTCTTGCTTCTTTTCATCTTAATGTTTGCTTTCATCAGAATAAGATATCCACAGCCAAGAAGAGAAATATTGATTCAACATGACTAAAATTTGGCAGCCTCTTTGCTGTGCTATCTGCAGAAACTTTTCAAGATTTACATGACAATTTAATTGACTTAGTTTTGTTTTGTTCTGCAGCTTCTCTCAGATAACTGAACTGTTAATTTGCTGAAATGATTTCACTTGGCATGAAATCTTAAAAAAGTAATAAATCTCTCATTTACTCCCTCTTTTCCCCATATGTAGACATTAGGCAATGGCTAAAGTAGATAGAAGACATTTGTTACGACTACAAGTATGTGGACACCCACCTGTGTGTATGTATAACGCATATAGCTTAGCAGTATAGTTAATGGTTTGGATCCTGAGGATCACATTGATGCTTTAATAGTGTGTAATATCTACCTGTGTTGTAGTTCCCTCACAAAAATGGTATCCACACCCTGCAACTAACCCTGACCTCTAATCCTGACTCCTATAACCTGGTCAGCTCTGTGATTTTACTCTTCACCCTATTTGTAACAAAGAAATCCCCCAATGTACCATGCAGACAGCAAACCCTGTCATTCATTACTCCTCACAATAACCCATCAAAGACTTTGTTGTGATATTGGATCAGGAGCAAAGCTTCTGTTTGGCTTTACTAAGACCTTGTCCAAAATGATCCCACACTGCTTAGCCAAACACATCGTTGTATGTTTCATAAGAGTTTGTTCAAGTCTATGAATCCAAACAGCTACTACTATTGTTTCTATTTTCAGTCGGTGTTCATCATTAATTCTTTTACAACAGTTCACCAGTTCAGTTTCATTTTTCACTTTGCAGGAAGCAGGAGAAAATTTGTATTTTGGGGTTTCAAAAAATGTGGAAACATCCAGAATAAACATCTAGGCTAAAATCAAATTAAATTTGGTCCTAAAATGAAAGTTTTGCAGACATCTAAGCCTACAGCTGTTGATGTCGATTAGACGTTGGATTGGAAAGAAAAACGACTATATGCTACAAAGGAATCCAATTTAGGATTATGAGCTTCTTAGTTCTTCTTATCTTCCATTGAGCTAACCATCATGTTCTCTTGCTGTTGTGTATCAGTGTCTAAATTGTGCTCAATCATATGCTGTGAGGAAACACTCTGAATGGCCAAGGCACTGCCCTTATTTAGTGCTGGGCTACCTGTGTTAGATTTTGTGTAAATTATTAATAATTTAATGTTTTGAAGCCATATAGAATGAAACCTTGGGTCAAATATAGCCTTGGGTTCACTAAACGACATTCATTGCCTTAACCCTCTCCCCGCTGTCATTGCTTCCTTCCCACCCTGTTGCCTTTGCATGCCCTTCTCTTATTTCTGAAAGGATGCTCAACGTTCCAAGATCTGCAGGTCATGATCGCGATCAGTTGGTGCAAACAAAAGCTGCTCTGTGTTGCAAACCAAGAACAGCGCTTTCGAATAAAAATGATAATAATAATAATAATAAAACAAATTTTAAACTAAAACGAATTTTAAACTAAAACAATAACTACGAATTAATCAGCCATGCAAACAATAATTTGTTGCAGCCTGCCTACCAGACCAGCTCCCTCTAAGAGTAGCAGTAGCCTGTAGTTGAGACTTGGTTGACTTGTGCAACAAAGAACAGGCAAATAGTCACCCAGAGGGACTTATTCTGGATGTCTGGTATTTTCTGGCTGGATTATTAGCTCTTTAAGTTTGTTTGGGTGAAATATCCTCAGAGGAGCAGAACTTGAAGTCTCGTTCAAATTTGGTTCTTGTTCAATGAAAACAAATCCATCAGGAATTTCACATCATAAACCATAAAGTTGAGTGTAACTCAGTAGCACATGTGATATTTTTTGTATTATCACCATGGTTACAAAGAGCTCTAAAAAAAGGCAGTTTTTATTGTTTGAATGCTGATTCTGTTTCTCTTTATTCTTTGTCTGTTTGCACCCTTTTGACATGTAATTACTTCTTCATACTTTGTGCTATTTTAACTATTCAGATGTCAAAATATTCAACTCATTTTGGACATTCTGACTATGATTTTTGTAACTTTTACAGTTTTCAAAGTATTTATATGATTTTCTACTTCTGCCTTTTAGCTAGTGTTTTGCTGCTTTTCGTTTTTAGCTTGTGTTGTAATACCTTTGGCTTTAAGCATTTTGTTCCTATCTTTTCTTAGCTATTCTTTAGCTCTATTTAGCCTTCAGCTAGTGTTTTTTTCCTTTTAACTTTTAGATAGTGTTCTTCTTCTTTTAGCTTTAACAACTTAGTTTCAGCTTCTTTACCAAATTTCTTCAGTGATTCAACACTCACCATTCCCACTGTGTTGTCACAGAAAATGCAACAGCTGCCATCTGTTTCCATGATGATTCTGGCATTCTCTGTTGTCTTAAATGAATCTCGCACTGTTTGTGTTTGTGTGGTCCTTCATGACAACAGTTTGTCTGTGTTACTGGCAGCAGCGACACCAGGGACCATCATGGATCACTGACAAACATTTTGAACCACTTGGATTTGAAATTTGTGACTCAAGTGGTTACGTGCTGTGCCGTGGTGTGGTATGATCTTCCATGTGAGACACATCAGAAATCTGAGCAGCTTATGATTTCATGGACACAGAAAATGATAATGGGAGGTTGGTTTGGGCAGTCCTAAACAGAAGTGGGGGACTGATGACAACAAGATCCTTCTCTGGTTTATGTTGGAAACTTTGCGGGAAATCAAACTGTCTCTTCATGTTGTTGTACAGCTGAATGAAGGAAAATCTACACAGTATGTTTTAAAAGTTCTACTTTTTTCTGTTAATGTAAGCTTTTATCCACATTGGGAGCCAAGGTCAAGATCATGAATTTATATCCTGTCAGTCTGGATCTCTTTGAGACCTATAAGATGTTACAGCACCTTGATCTTCATTTGCTAAGTACAAAAACTGTTCTGTTCTGGTCTGATGACAAACTTTTATTATGGCTAACTTTAAAGCAAAGATTAATTGCCCTAAATGGTTCTGTTGATTAATAATCATCATCTGGTAGCCCCAAATCCACCCCACAACGTCATCCCATTCAACCTGCAAAATATTAAGCAATTAATAAATTACCCACAATCCTTTCTAATGTAAGAATCTTTCCACTCAAAGACTTTCAGAGTTGTTGTTGTTGACAGTGTTGGATGCTGACTGGGGTTAACCTCAGTGCCTCTGCCACAAGCACAAAACCTGTTCCAATCCACGGGTTGCAATCCCATAAATCCTACAAGAATCCCGGTGCTTCAGAAAGAAACTTTCACTTGTGCTTCCACTTATACTCACAGCAGTATTTAGTGAGACTAAGCCAAAGTGAACGCTAGAATGAAACCCCCCCAACCCCACCCCACTCCACCCTGAAAAGAAAAACATAGGTGCAAA
>JAOXNZ010000085.1:5498688-5515936 GCA_028566095.1 Kryptolebias brasiliensis
TTTTAAGTAAGAATACTCTTCTATATTATTTTTAAGTGTACAAGTTCTTCTAAGAGTTGTTAAATATATGTTTGTTATTTATGTTAAGTTATTGTTATCATCTGTTGAATAAAAAATGCATATTGGCATAAACAAATGGTGTTGTATCTTTGCCTTTGGTTGCTATGATTTCTAAAGATCAGCATCAATCATAGAACAACTCCTATTGGTCAGCCTCTATGTAAAATATAATTACTTGTTTGCAAAAAGTAAGCATAAAAAATCAATATAATAATTAATTTAATCTGTAAGGTTAAAACCAGTGAATGTCTTAAGCACAGATTTTTATGAAGTTTGTACTGAAGCACTAATTTGATTTCAAGAACTCTATTATGAACTTAAATATATAATCAAACACTGGGGGAAAAAACAAAAAATTAAAGCCTTGATCTCCGTTTACACAGGGAACAATGAAACTAATACTGGAGGTAACGGTGCTGTTTTTTATAATTAAAAATAAACCAACAAACCATTCAAAAATATGTTGCTGCATTCATGGTGAGAATTATTTCATAATCATACATATTATCATAAAGAGGAGGATTTAAAGCGGTCATTATTTGAGCTAGTCACGGCCTCTCCTTTCGCCTGCTCAGCATACATAATTTACATAGGTAATCCCTCGACACGTTCCATGGATGGAGATTGCTGTGGAAATTTCATGAATATAAAATTTCATCAGCGCTGACAGGCCTGTTCCAGACTGGTATAAATAGCAGTCGGCTGTATCAATTGAAATGGATATTAGGAAGTATACTGTACTTCATCTGCATATTAGTTCAAAAGCCAACACAAGAGACTAGACTGCAAAACAAAGGAATGAAACTGCTATTTTTGGAGAAAAGAGATTAAAAAAAGATATAACAAATGTTTTAAACTAGAGTGCCTTTAGTTATAATTTGGTTTATTTAGCAGGGAAAGAAAAAGCCTATGCCTCTGTTTTGTTGAGTTTATGTTCTTACTGGAAAAATAAAGACAACCTTTTCTCGTAACTGTTCCTGCACCCTGTTAGGAAGCCGTTATAAACCTTGGAGACAAGCTATATTTACACCCAATCACAGTCCAACTTTTATCTTTTTATCTGTCATTCAGCTGTTCATTATAAACAAGATTACCAGCAGGATATCTGCCGAGTTAGTCTAAATGGCCTTCTTGTATTTGTGTTTGCTATTACTGGTGGTCATAACTACATTTATTTTCTGAATGAAGACGTCCTTCCAAATTTAGTTGCTCTTTTAAAACAAAACATCCTGTTCATTAAGTGTCTAAACAACTTAACACTTTGGGTTTTGAGTCTCCAAAGGAAAAATATTACCAGTTAGCAGGATTTTTAGCAAAGAGTTTAGTTTAGTTCATGGTTTTCTGTGCATATCTGACATCTAGATTTTGTTGTCTGCTTAGTGTTCCTAATATGGTGTAAATTCTTCACAGCATGTGGTATGTTTTTGAGGAAGTACGCTCAGACAGCGAGTCAGAGCTGGAAGAGAAAAGATGGGAACTCATAGCACCACCAAAGGACCTATTCACATGATCACACAGCATGCTTTCTTTTCTAACAGTGTTCCATCTGTGGAGGCAAGAAAACAAAACAAAAAAGGTTCAAACCATCCTCTGTAACCAGTTAAACAGATAAATGTTGTCCTGAAAAAACAACTGTGCTGTGAAGTTTAGCTAAAGCTGCACATGAAAGTGTGAGCAAGGAACAGAAATTTCCCACAAAAGAAGCCTGCTGTGTTCTCTGGGTGGTGGTCACGTTAATGTATTGTCATGTGTGAGAACGGGAAATGGGATGAAAAAACAAAACAGAACGAGTTGCAGGATAAAGAAAAGCAGAGAGACAGGGAGGAGGGAACAGACATAGCAGAGGGCTGCATATCCTTTGTGATTTATTTGTTTTTGACGGTGATTGTTGTGAAAGTTGACAGAATCTTTCTTTGCCTCATCGAGGGTGATTGCATAAACAGATTCTTTTGTTGACACCTAAATCCATGCGTAGGACCATCTGAAGGAGATGAAGTTTTTTGTTTCTTGAAAGCTGATGTCATGAAGGAAACTTGACAGCTCTTTTTTGTTCGTAATAACAGAGTCGACTTCGGTGGTTAGCAGAGCGTCACTGCTCTGACCACAGAGGAAAATATGTGAATGAGCCATGCCCTACATTTGGCATCTGCTATGGTTTTTGAAGTATGCTGCTTTCTGTATCAACACAGTGATGGGCAAATATAAAGAACGTCAAGTGTGAAAATCTGCCTGCACACTACTGGTTTTCAGCCATATGAAAAAAATACTAAAGCTGGGTTTACAATCTGTGCAAACAGCAGGAGATGGGAACACTGGGTCCTATGCAGCTCACTGTTCAGATTGGGTCTCTGAAGTCCTGTTAGCAAGGTAACAGGAAGTAAAGCAACACATTGACTTCTTGCTTTTTGCTGAAATTGGAGAACAAAAAGTGCACTTAGAGGGTAGTGGAGGCCACAACAACAGCACAACATACAGCTCCACTAGATCACTAGTGTATTAAGTGTATTGTACAGGATGCAGCCTCTTTTTTTTTATAACGTCTCTGTTCTACCTTTTCTTCTCTTTCTCTCTCTCAAAGGCCTAAGCCATTAGCCAGGTTATACTAGAGGCTATTAGGAGTCCTGTGGTCGAATCCATCAGCCTTCTGCTTTCATTACCTGTGTGTTTATCACCTGAAGCATCAATCTCTACTCTCACCCTGTTATTTAACAGCTTTCCCAACCAATCAAGCCCCAAAGAGAAATTTTAATCGGGGCACCAGACAAAGAAAAACAGATGCTGCAGTGCGGACAGGTGACACAAAAGAATTTAATTCACTTTAAAGTGTTGTCCAGAGTGTTTTATTCCCAGAGAGGATCACAGATGGTCAAGATTATTGGGGGCCACAACTCAGCATGCTAACACTGAGCTTTTCATACAATAGTATGTGATTTGTAGTTTTGACTCCTATTAATTTTTATGATTTAGAGTTGTGTTTTTGAGAATCTGAATGCGTATAGTTTTGTATTTTGTACACATGGTGCTAATTACCCTCTTGCTATTTGATAAACTGGAAATGTGAGCCCTTTGAGGATGACACCTGCTGTATAGTAAAGGTTAATGAATGTCAAATCAGGAAGTCATGGCACTAGGCACACAGCTGTAAAATTAGAGATACAAAATGCACTGATGCACAAATCTACCTTTGTATTATAGCACTTAATGGATGCTCTCTTATTCATATGATGTAAAGTCAAAAAGGAAAAAAAGTCATTTTGTGTTGTTCATAGTTTTGGTTTGAGGCCATTCCTCTGAAAAGAATGAGAATTATTTTGAAGCAACATTAGGCCGGGGGAGCAGAGAGATAGTTTGTAAATTGTTTTCCAGTAAAATGTGTGTGGTTCTCTGAAGCAGCAGGCAGTCATAATGATTTCCAAAGGGCCTCATCGAAGAGACCAGCCCGCTGAGTAGAGGACATCTCAGACTAATGAGCTGCTAAATATATCCCCCAGTCTCTCTTGTCTTTCATTGCGTTTCTTTCACTCATTTACTTTTCTTCGTTTGTAATCTTATTGGCTAATTTTGTAGTTTTTAACTATCTTTGTCTTTATTATGTTTGGTTTTTGTGTATCTCTGTATGCTTTATTTACTTATTTATTTATTATTTATTTTAGATTTGCATTGCCAAGTTTCTTTTTGTGTCTTGTAGCTTTCCTCTCGCATCTCACCTCCTCTTTAGTGTGTGTTTTTCAGACCCACTGATGAAACTGTGTGGGCTGTTTTTTTCGTCACACAGTTAGTCAACAGCAGCATCCTGTTCAAACAAGCTCATTGGCTTGCACAGAAGGCACAAAGCGTCCTACACACATGCTGAATTTGCCTGTAGGTGAGACATCCAAGATGTGCCAGACCTGTGAGCAACCTAGATCAGAGCTCATGATGCTGCTACGGCACAAATGGTTTTCTGCACAAAGATCTGGCTGGGTAAAAAAGGGTAGCCTCAAAGCTTAAAGTTTTATTTTTGATGTTTTCCACCGGATGTGCCATGTACTAGAATTTGAATAACACCCTTTTATTATTAACAAATTATTAATTTGTTGCTTAGTTGGTTATTTACATTGTTTTGTTTTTTTTTACCTTATGCTGATTTACAGAATAGCCTTTCAGATGTTTACCATTACATTACTTTTGTTTTGAGCAGTAGCATCTTAAAATAGCAATCACATTACTGCAGGAACCCTCTGCTTGCACAAAAAAAGTGTGATTTAGTCAATTTAGAAAAACAGCAGAGCAGCAACAATCAACACTGGACCCAATATCAGCTCTGTTCAGTTATCTCCTGCTGCAGTGCAGAGTTGATAGCTGTTCAAGCCTCAGCGTGCCCAGCTGTGGAAACAGTAAAAATTGGGCAATAATTTGCTGCTTCCCACATAGTCTTTCCTGTTTGTTCAGCTTTTTTTCCTTTGCTGTATCTCCAACTTTATCAGCAGCTTTCATTAAATTAATTCCACCAGGTTTCCTTTAAAAAAAAAAAAATTCTCCAACATGTATATTGAATACACAAACAGCACATCGTATGGGTATCAAAATGTACAGCAAAACAAAGTTGGTACGACAGACCTGCTGATACTAAGCTAAAGAAAAGGGCTGGGCTGTACTTGTGCTATCCTGCCACAAATGTTCTGCTTGTTGTCTTGGGTGGAGGCGGTGTACAGCTGTTTGTCTTTAACTTCCTGCATTTCAAATATAATGGCTCCTCGCTGCCGTCTTAGTTTTAGGCAATCTCTTCTTCAGTAGATAAGAGATTGTAAACCGGTAGAGGAGAGGGGTTGTTATTCCCATCGATCTCCTTTCAGAGAGAGGTCAGACACCAGGCAGGAAGTTGAGTCCTCTCTTAAAGTATAGCCTCATAACTGCTGTAACATTCTCATTCTCAGTCTTCGTTATGAACACATGCCTTAGTCTCATTTTTACTAACTGGATGTCCTAAAGAACTTTCAGTATTTTTGGTCTACATCCAGTTTTTTATTTTCTTCATACTCATTCTGTTTCTAAAAAATGTGAGCAGTCTTTTAGGTGATATGTTGAAACATCTAGATTACAGTCGGCTCTGCTCCTCCCCAGTGACCGCTGTACTTATTGCCTCATCTATAAACAACTTTCTGTAACAAACCAGCGACCAAACACTGTTGGTCTTTTTACCCCAGTATCTATTTGAGAAAATGTTCTAGCATTTTATGGAAATTAAGCATGCTTTTTTGTCTTAATTATTTATTTACACATATATATTTGTGTAGATGATTTTAATATTAAATTCACTTTTAAATATGACAAAGTTCAGCTTAAGGTAAAAATGTTCTTTAAAATTTGTTTTTTATGTAATCTGGGAAACGAGAGCAACTTGTAGGATTTCTAAAGTTGCAACCACCAAATTTTTTTTTTTTATATTTGGCAAATTACCAATAAAGTAATTAGGACTGTTCTGGGTAAATGATCTGATTGTCTAATTCTTTAGTTTAGCAGGTTTCTTACAGCTCCATCAAATTCTATATTGTTATCAATATTGATACTTAAAATTATTTTGTTGTTATGTTTTAGCCATGTTGCCCAGCTTAGTTTCAATATGTGTAAGGAACAAATGTGTTATTCATTTGTCAATATTCTCTGATTTTTCACTTCCCTCATCCAAAGGCTCAGAAAATTTAAGTTTTTGTTTGTGTCCATACATTGTCTGCATTACAGTTGGGTTGGTAAACAATAAAAATATAGCACGTTGTCATTTTTCACAATGACAGTAGTTTTTATTCTTTGGCCCTTTTTTTCCTGTATAAAAAAACGCTTCCAAAACGTTTATATCTATTTTATAAGAAGGATGTTAGGTTAGGTTATATGTTTGTGTGTTTACATTAGTTTCATTCACTGCTAACCAGCTGGGACGTTAAAACCAAAAGGTTTATAATCAAGGAAGTGTATTTCAATCACAGAAAGATCTGGTGCCATTTGTTCACCCTCTTGGTTACTCACTTGAGCAGCTGGTCTATCAGAGTGTGGTTGGACATCATTACAGTGATGATAGACATAGGATTATAACACTGAAAGCATTGTTGAAAAGGAGTTTCAAACCAGACTGGAGAACTGTTTCTACTCTTCATTCTTCGGTTTTTGAAAGGGACAGGTTACCATAAGTGTATCCTACATTGTTATCTTGACACGAGTATACAAATATTATTGGATCTTTTTAAGTTAAAATAACAGTCAATTTAAAGAGTATTTGTTTTGAGCCAGTGTTTTGTCTGTAGTACAGTATGTAATTGGATTTTGCAGTGAAGCGGTTCATGAAACAGCTGAAGCAGAAAAATAAAGGTAAACTGGCCAGAAAAGAATCTCCAGCTGCAGACTGAGATTTCTAGCCTTTTCCTTCTGCTAAAGCTACTAGTAAGGGCAACATAAGATATTCAGTAGTAACTGCTAACACATCACCAGTGTGTCAGCTCAGGAAAGCAGTGTTGGGATTCACTATGGCTTTCACCTTCAACAAATGTCCAGGGCTTCAGCACCCATACCTCTTTCGGCTGGCAGGCTCAAGCTGCCGAAATATGATCAGCCCACAGTTGCACTGACAGTTTTTTGGTGAGGGGGTTGTGTGTGTCTGAACACATGCACACGTGTGTGTAGGAGGGGTCCCATTCACTCTTTTGTTTTCTTCTGAAAGCTGAGAACAAGGAATGTCTGCCTCCCAGCTGTCCTCAACAGAGACAGTTATGGGAGAGGGAAGGGGTAGACCACCGCTTGCCTCTGTGCACATCCTCCCATCTGTTACACCAAGGTTCAGAGTGTGTATGTTTGCATGTTGGGGTCACACAATGGTGGCGCTCCCACCTGCCCTCACCCGCTTTGGCCTCTTATGCATATTTAACCCTTCAAATGCAAAACTGTCTGTTGTCCCTTTCAGAGGCACATTGCTTAAAGCTGTCACTGTGCCCCATCCCTCAATGAGTATGGACAATGGGGTGCAAGGGGAGGACACGTGGCTTGTTAAATGCATTGCAGCAGCAGCGGAAGAATTGATGGGGAGAGGGAGGATGTTTTTACCTATTAACAGACTTCCATGTCTCTGGGTGTATGCTGTTTTCATTTCCCTGTGTTGCAGCTGCAGGAAGAGATGTGTGGACTTTATGTTGAAGTTTTCTAGAAATGCTCTTTGGAGACCTGCATCAGCTTGGGTCATGTTTGCTGGAAGCTTCCCTATTAACTGTTGAAATGAGACTTTTGGCTTGGGCACTAATACAACAAATCAAAATTGGTTTGATTTTTACTGTGTGCAGATTTGCTAAATACTTATTCTGCTCTTGGTTTGGTCCTTTTTTTTAAAATCTTCAGCGCCACAGTTTTATATAAGAGGTGTGTACTGCACCGCACACAGACAACGTGGTCACAAAAATCTGTGCTACACGCACTCACCCACTGAGGGGGTTTCAGACCTTAGAGGACAGGTGGATATTGAGGTAGACTGATCAATCAGCCGATTGATTATAATCAGCCAATATTGGCTACTTCTTAAAAATCAGCAATTGGACATACCTGTGCATACTTAAGCAATGAAGTTAAGCAATTATTGTGATATTTTGTTATTCAGTCAACCTCTTGGTAGATTTGAAGAAAGTTACATCACAGGCAGAGTGGATGGAGAAAGCATGAATCTTTTCAAAAATCTTTTCTAGCTTAGGTTTGTCTTTTCTGAGCAGAACATGACACTGCTAGTATCAATCACACATTAAGTGCTCTATCTTGTTCTGCTCAGCTTATACCTCCTATAGTGTGAACCATCTTGCTGAAAGATTATCTGTGAACTTCATGAACAAGTGAAACAATTAAACTGACTGCTTGAAACCTATACACAGAAAAGCTACCTCTCATGTTACATATTACAGTTTAATTGAGCCATTTGAGAAGCTCTTGTCTGGTATATTAGCTATTTATGAACTACTTTAACTTTCTGTGTTTTTAAAAAAAGATTTGCACTTTATGAATATTTATCTTAGTTCACAGATTTTTTGTTTTATGTGTAATTGGCTATATATTACCAGAGTTACACATATATCTTAAATTAATAGCAGAAATGCAATTGATCTACTCAATAATGGCTTCTTTCAAGTACCATTCATCCATCCATTTTCTTTAGCTGCTTGTTCCCCAAGGTACACCCTGGACAGGTCGCAAGTCCATCACAGAGATACATGGAGACAAATAAGACAACCAACCATCCATGCTCTCAAATTTAAATACAAAACTAAAAGAAAGACTTGATTAAGTTGCTTTTATTTGAATAATTTTGATTATCTAGTGTACATTTAAGGCAGGTAATTAAGTAAGTAAGTAAAAGTTTATTTATATAGCACCTTTCACAGACATTGAAGGCCACAAAGTGCTTTACAAGTGTGCACAAGTATACAATAAGGTAGAGAAAGGTAGAGAAATAAAACAACATTACAAAGGTAGAAAATAAACATAATAGTCATAGCCGACACACTGCAGTTGTTAAAAAAGCTTGGCGAAAAAGTATATATAAAGTAGCAAACGTAACAAGAGTGGGAAATCATTCTAGAGCCTAGGCACAACGGCCTGGAAGAAGCGATCTCCTCTGGTCTTAAAACGGGTGCGAGGGACTATGAGAAGATTCTGATCCAATGACCTTAGCCTTCGAGAGGGGATATATGGACATAACAGGGCTCTAATGTAGCAGGGAGCCTGACCATGGAGAGCTCTAAAAGTTATCACCAGGATTTTAAAGTTAAAGCGAAAAACCACTGGAAGCCAATGGAGGGATTTTAAAATTGGGGTAATATGAGCCCTTCTGTTGGTGCGAGACAGCACCCTTGCCAGCACATTTTGGACCTACTGCAGACGAGGTTTTAGGTTTGGTAATTAATGTCTAATTTAAATCATTTAAAAAAAGCTTTTCTTAAGTGTACCATATGTTTTGTTTTTTTTACAAATCAGTACCATAATTCTGTAACTAACAACTACTGTTGTTTTTTCATGAGCCAGCAATTAGACACTAAAGCTGCAATGACAACAAATCATCTTTTTACTTACTTTATTTAGACAATTGAAGGTTTTTAAACTAAACTAAAAATAACCAAATGAAAAAATAACGCACACTGTCATTTTAATTCCTTTCTTAAATTTAAGTGGGAGCCCATCTATTTGTGGCAGAAATAAACAACAACTGTTCTTATTCTTTCCAGCTCTAGCTCATCGTCGGCTCTGCAATCTAATAACAGCTTGGCAAAAAAAAAAAATCCCACGGATTATCAAGAGAGACAGAGGAACGTGGCAATAAACAAAAACACCCTTGTCCCAGAAATGATTGCAAAATCATCAAAAACAACAACCGGGGGATTTGGAGGGAGCCCAACAAAAAGCCAAAAACATATTTGCCGGGCGAAAGAGAGCATTATCATCCCCTTGGTTTGGAGCTTAATCCAGTGCAAAGCCATCTCATAGTATAAATTCATAGACACAGTTCTCCTGCTCCGAACAAGGTTTAACCCACACTGGAAAACACACCCTCTTTAACGACCCTTTGTTGTATAAAATAACCTAGCAGCTGGCTGTTAAAGTCATCACTATCTGATTTGCTGTAATGCGCTTCCAGCTTGTAACGGAGTACAATTAGAAATTTAATTTGCCTGGGCAAAAAAACCCGGCTAAAAGCCACATCTTTTTCCCACCCAGATTTTCCTCAATCCACCCCTTTAGGCTTTTACCAAACAAGTGCCATTGGTGACAGATGGGAAAGGAGAGATATTCACAGGCAGTCTGGCACCTCGGGGCAAGGCAGGGGATTTTCACACCCCCCACAGTCCGAGTCTCCCCCAGCACAGCCTTAAAGCACTGGATGTTGAGATTAGCAGTCAGCTTTGTGGGTAACTGCTTTTGCAGTCTTCTTCTGCATAAAGTGTTTCTCTGATCTTTGACCAACTAAGCTCTTTGATCAGTGTACAGTTGTGTTGCCAAATGATCTTCAGTGGTTTAACCTTTTCATACGTCCACTTTATTTAATTATGGGAAAAGCCAGGGATGAAGAGTTATTGACGTAAATAAATTTTCACTGAACTACAGTTTCTTTCTCCCTCTCTCACTAGCTTTACCAAGAGACCCATCCTTTGTTTTAGTCAGTATTGTTTTTAAGATTTCTCAAAAGCCTGTCTTTGTTTTTTTTTTTGTTTTCTCGCAACATCAGAACATCAGACTTGTGGGAGAACAGCTTGTGCTTAGCTGTGACTCATTCCCTTCCTCATAAGTACAAAACGCATACTGAAACCAATTTGGGCAATGTGAGGTGAGTTAATCATTTCTTTCCCCATGTGTGTTTTCAAAGCCAATGTTCGCTGTAAGCTCAGAGGGTGATGGAAAAGTGAGACGTAGCAAGGTTATATCCCAAACCATAGCACCATTTCTGGGCCCTGGGGCAGTCTTCATTCTGTCATTTGACCACATTTCTTCATTTAACCCAGCCCACAGGGTGATGTGTGCTGTGATGGACCGGTGCCTCATGTTCCCATTGTTGCCCCTCCTTCAATCACTCCCCAGAACAGTTGGTCTACACTAACGCGCCTCAACATGTCTCCCTCTGCCTTGTAATCGCCCACGGCTACTTCGTTCCACAGTGTTCCCTTTTAGTTATTTTTTATTATTATTTAGTTTTCTCATCTTTCTATCTGTGTGTTGTATAATAATTACATTTTACTTAGTTTGTTTTCTTCTCAGTTGCTCTCTTTTATTACCTAACCCTACCTTGTACATCATCAGTAGTTTTCAAAACAACAAGCATTCTTTCATTAAAGGTTTTTATGTATATAAGTTGCATATAGCTATTTATGACTCTTTATTACTTTTTTTGATTAAATCGAACTTGACATTGACTTTGAGTCCTTTTTTTTTCTCTACAAGTTACACAACCATTTTATTTCTCATATCTTTCTTCTTATTAGGATGACATGAAGTTTGACTTTCTCTCATTTTAAAGGATGTGGTAAAGAAGGAAGATTGTGTCGAGTGCAAAGTTTTTATCTGTGGTGTCAGTCTTTGTTGGTTTTGATTACAGTGCAAAGTTCGGTGTTGCACCAGTTTGCAGTTCTATGTGATGAATATGCTCACCATCATAAAAATTTATGATTAGTTGTTTGTTTTTTTTGTACACCCTAACTGTTGTGTGAAACCATTTTTAGGACAACAACTTTGGTGATGCATGCAGCTATGTTGCTTATTTTCCTCTAGAATAACCAACTCCAGTGAAAACAAACTATTTTTTAATTTCAAATTATTTGTTTAAAAATACTACATGTAAAAATATTGTCAATATTACAGAGGACAGTTTAACTGGAACCAATTTGCCTGTCATTTTAGTTCCTTTTAGCTTAATTTTAATCATGGAATACATTTATAGACAGCATGTAATCTACCTAATTTCCATAGATTACAAATAGATTGTTGATGAAGTCTTTAGTACGGTGATTTTTAATGTGTAAAATATGATCATAGTCTAATGTTTTGCATTATGCTATTTTTCTGTAGGTTTGGAATAATTAACCACTCGATAAAATGCTTTTGCAGTTGTCTCTGCAAAGTCCTGCAAGAAAAAAAGCCTTTCAACAAAGAAAAACGTTCTACTGACTGCTGTGCAGGTCACCACAAAAGATCAAAACATTGGCTAAAGACCGCTGCCCTAAACTGCCCCTGAAGACCTTTTTGTCCCTTGCTGCCTCCCAGCCAGGGTTAATCAATTCATCACCTTTACCACCTCCATAACCTCCATCCTATCCTTGGAGAGTCTTTAGTCACCCTGAGGCCTTTCAGGGAACAACTGCTGAAGTCATGGTGTCAGATGGCATCCTGAAATGTGGATGTGTGTAGGCGAAATGAATAGATGTTTCTGTGTCAGACAAATACAGCTTTAACACTCAAATCTTTGTTTTCTATTCAACTCGCTATGTATTAAAAATACAAACAGCTGTGTAAGGCTAATAATTGATATTATTATTATAGGGAATTCGGCAGTAGTTGTTTTTATTATTAATTAATTTAAAAATTATATAAAATTACTAGTGTGTTGTAAATCATTGTTGCTCTCAATAACTAGAAGTTGCACTTTTCTTTGTCGTACAACATAATGTTTTGGTTTGGAGTCTTGATGGGCAATTTGACAAAACTGTGTAAGCTTTTGGTCTATTTGGTAGCATTGCTTAATATAGCGGGGTACGTGCTGGCCACACGCCAGGGTGTTTCATGTGTTGCTACTGGTCAATTTATTTCTCCAAGATTTCGTAATCTTTAGTAATCGTGTTTCTTGCTGAAACAAGATTTGTTATTCAAATCAAATGACTAAAAAAAGTGTTCAGCTGTTCAATCAGAAATTAGTTACACCTGTGTAACAAGGGATCTGGTGACTTGAACCTATAAAAGAAAAGATATTAACATGTCTTAATGCCTAATACCTGCTATTAGTGGTATTTAAACTTACAGTAACGTCAGTATGTGGTGGATCTAGTTTCTGTTCAAACCTCTTATGTAAAAACACAATATTTTAACACACCCATTGCTGTCACACTTCTCAACCCTGGGTGTGTCTTTGTTTATGGGTGTTGACTTTGTTTCTGTGTGTGTGTGTGCGCGCGTGGGTGTGTGTGTGTGTGTGTGTGTGAGTGAGTGGGAGTGAAAAAGAGAGGAGGCGTTCACACATTTGACTGTTTGCATTTAATCTTGTGCTGCCAGCTTAAAGCGACAACATTTCTCCCTGAAGATTAGAGGACAGAGGCACGGCTGTGGAAATAGTCTCTTTTCAATCTCTAAATACACAAAACCAAGACAAAGTGGCTGTTTGCAAAGTTTCTGTGTTTATCACTTGCCTGATAAGTAAACAAAGGACTTCAGTGGACTACGGTTCAGTTGATTCTGTGACTACTCAAATCAAAGATTAAATAAAAGCCCATGCCGTCATTTCTATTAATAATATTATTCATGTTTTTCTGGAAGTATGTTGCTTGTCATTTATTTTCCTTTATTAAAGCAAAGAGATAATACATGGTCATAAAAATAGTTGAGGTCTTTTGTGTCTTATGAGAAGATTGTTTGATATATTTTATAATCCTCTAATAGGCTGTGATATGTCATGAATGATTCTTGGTTCTCATTAAGGCCAAGCTCTAATTCTTACTACCTCCTAGCCAGTGAGATATCACAATGTCGCGTACGACATAAGTTTTGCATGACATTATTTTCTAGGTTTGACCAAAATGGCTACAACTCCGTCATTTCTCGATGTAAGATGATCTCAGTTTAAAATATAGGCATGGAAGGCGGCAGGTGATGTGCATCATTTCAAGGAATGCTAGAACTTTCATTCAAATTGTTTTGTTTGCATCTTTTTTCCTCCAGAGAACAGTGAGCGTAAAGTCGGTCTCCTGCTGTCACGTTTCAGTTTACACAGGTGCTGCAATGTTATGTCAGATCTGCTGGATTTAGATGTTCTGCTCTCTCCAAATTGTAGCTCCAAATGTCTGTGTATAT
This sequence comes from Kryptolebias brasiliensis, assembly GCA_028566095.1. Lineage (NCBI taxonomy): Eukaryota > Metazoa > Chordata > Actinopteri > Cyprinodontiformes > Rivulidae > Kryptolebias > Kryptolebias brasiliensis. The sequence goes on from JAOXNZ010000085.1 coordinate 5,512,300, forward strand.
TACCACAAGCGTGTGTGGGGAACATTGTTTAGAACTGCTGGCATGCAGCACAAATTTAGATGATTTAACCTCACACTGCGATAAAACACTCACGCACACTAGAAGCAGGCGTCGCCCTGCCGTGTCTTTCATGGAGCATAGAAAGGTGGATCAAAACACAATTATCTGTAGGCTTCTGCCTCATCCCGTCTTTTCTTACATGACTTAGAACTTGAAGTCTGTCATTACCGCAAAGTAAATGAACCCAGCAAAAATCAAAAAAATCAAAACTCACCACCAGAACCAACACTAGTGTTGGATGAAGACGGTTTAATGACCAGGAGATAATGAAGAGGAATTAGATCCATTTGAAGCTCTCTCTGACATTTTAATCCACTATGCAGCAGCAGCACCATCTTGTCATGTTGATACAGTGTTCCCCTCCAGCTCATGTAAGCTGCAGTTTCAAGTATCATTATCTCTGAGCTTTATTTATCAGCTCAACTTGTCTATTTGACAAGTTTCCTTTTATATAAAAGGTTGTTTGACCTGGTGGCAGCTGCCTGCAGGTTAGATCAAGTAGAAGGTTTGTGTCAGTGTAATGGAAAAAGCACCAAATTACACTGTATTTCTGCAGTACAGCAATAATGCAATACTGAATTTTTGAGTAACTGGAACAGCGTTATCTGTAACATGTAGATGAAATCATTCCAAACACATCCTGTTATTCATTCTGTTGATGTTTGAGTAAATTAATATATTAAAGGCCTAGCATTTCTTGAAGAAATGCATATCGGCCGCCTTTTATGCCAGAGTTTAGACTAAGATCATCTCATGTCAAGAGAGTTGTAGTCGTTTTGATCAAACCTTGAAAATAAAAATGTGCATGATGTGATGCTCAGAGTATGTGTTGCAAATAACTCTCAGCTACTACCGCATCAGTTTTTAGTCTAATATCGAGTCATTTTTCTGTTGGCTAATGTTGATTAGCTGTGGCGGCCATCTTGATTTGGATTTTTCCCAAGAGTTGATCAGTTGTAGATTTACATCCAATGGATTCTTTCTGGCAGTTTCATTAAAATCCATCCAGTGGTTCATAAGAGGCAGGCAGGGTTCACTCCAACAGTTAATGCTAAATTTTTTAAGCATAGATGTTGTGTAATGAGTAGCACTTGGAGTATGTAATGTGAACGACTATCAGCTACATCACGACAGCTATAAAACTGACTCAGTCATATCTACTTGTGTTTTCTAAGGTCAGTTTTCATCAAATTTAAAATTAAGATTCATGTCCTGTCTAGAGGCAGGCTTTACTCTGCTAAGTGAATTTATGGAGCTACTGATTACTTTGCATATTTCAGAATGCAAGACAATGTGAGCACAAAGTGGCTACTCTCCTGCAGCAGTCAGTGTAAGAGAGAGGACGCAACCTTGGATCCTATCTGTGTCCCATTCTGAAGCAGCCCTGCATCAAGACTTTAAGCAGCTAAACAATAATTATTTCCTTTGCCGGTTTCTGTGTTTTCAGGTTGTCTGCGCCCATCCGGCGTGCAGCACGGATACCTGCTCAACCAGACCGAATCCAACTGGGCCACTTTTCCTTCTGGCTACAATCTAACATACGGCTGTGATCAAGGATATGCAGCAGATGGACCCACCACCATCACCTGTTCCAGTAATGGAACCTGGTCCCATTATCCTCCAAGCTGTATCAAGAGCAGAGGTGAGAAAGAAAAAAAAAAAAGTTTTTTACCCAAGTAAAAGTCTATATTTAAGAGAAAAACTAAAAGGTCCATATTTTAGATCTTTACGTGGGAAAATATTTTGGTCCATACTGTAATAAACCAAAATCTATTTTTGGTCATAATAAAACATAAAATAAATGTTTTTCCCCATTGCTCAAGTCTGCGCTTGCTTAAAGGTTTCATTGTTGGCTGATTGTGCTTAATCATTTACAGCAGTGTTTCTCAAACTCTGGACTCTGGTCTGAATCAAGACCAAATGACGAGTCAGTCCGGACCCAGCCCATGTTATATTGCATTGCATTGAGAAGCATTTGTACAAAACCATGAATAGTGATGATGAGCGTGTGCACAGAGCGAGCCTGTGTCCTTAAAGGCAGTATCTCACTGGACTGCAACTGTTCAAGACTAATTGGCGATTTAAAAATGGCGAGAAAATAGGCAAATTTTTTTGTTGCAGTTTCACAGAATTCTGAGTGTTTGCTACTAGTGAGCCATGTCTATGCATTTTGTGCATCCAGTATTTTGACATTAAGGCGTGTTTTTAAGTAAACAGCCTGCAAAACTGTATCCTAACTCATGCACATCATTTTGTTGCCCACCTCTACCTACATCATACTCACCTCAACCAGTGTGCAAATTATACAGTGACCATCAAGGAGTCAATGTTTTTTTTCCACCATATGAAGGCAGTTCTATCCAATAAAAACATGAATGTTGTATGATTCCAATGTTTCTTTTAGTATTTTCCTTGTTCTGACATATTGTCTGCTTCTGTACTATAGATATAGATTATAATAGATGAGATTCTGTCCATCAGTTAAATAAAACACAATAATCTCTGGAATCAAGTGACGCAAACAAAATATTCTGGAGCAACAGCAGAGCAGACCTTCAACACAAAACATTAGAGCTCCGCATTGTTCCACTTTCAAACATCATCATCGTTATGACAAAGAGGGGGATCTTAAAACCAAACGTTTCCAGCAGGTCTGTGTCTCACTATCATTAAAGGTAGAAAAACAGAATCACTTTATAATTAATATAATACAGATTTTCAACTATTCAACTGTTCTATTATTTTGATGATGGCATATTGTAAAAATAAATAAATACTCAACATAATTCAACATTTTGTTCAACTGGTAAAACATGTTTATAAAGGATATGGAAAGAAAAGTTAATCTCAAATGTTTAGTTCTGAGTTTGTCTGATTTCTGATCATATTTTAAACAGCTTCTGTTTGCCCTAAAGTTTGGAGTGGTGGGGATCTTAATGGCTAACTTATTTTTATTTCAAATTTAATTTAAAAAATTGCTTTTTTCTACTTGTTCCAGACCTTTGAACTTATCTAGAAATCAGATTTGGATCTTTGAATATACAGTTTGAGAACCCTAGATTTACAGTATGTCACTAACTACATCTTCTGAGTGAACTGAACAGCTTCAGTCAGCTTTATGGACTTTTGAGGTTGAGCTTTAGCATAGTGCACTAAAACTGAAATTTCACATCACTGCAGTACTTCACAGTAAAATAACACCGACTGAAAGGTTTGTCCTTGAGAGCTAGCAGGGAATACTGGGTAATTTCAGGTAAACTCTGAGCATTGAAATCTCTCCACAAGCAGAAATGATGAACTGATTTTTCTCTGCACAACAACAAAACAAAAACATCAATTCTCTCTTCTTCTCTGTAGTGTGTTCACCACCTACTGAACCAGAGAACGGGGGCTACCGCTGCCGCTCTCCTCGCTGCCAAAGTCTCACCCATGGGACGGTTATTGAGTACTTCTGTGACGAGGGCTACGCTCTGAAAGGAGACTACAATTTTCGCACTTGCATTAACGGCGAATGGGACCGTCCCATGCAGAGCAGCTGCAGACTCGTAGAAGGTTTGTCATTTGTGCTCAGTACTTC
>JAOXNZ010000085.1:5556304-5570716 GCA_028566095.1 Kryptolebias brasiliensis
ATTTAATCATGTTTTAATTAAAATGAACTGCAGACAAGCTGATTTATTGGGGATTCATTTCAGCCCGTGTGGTCAGAGAGCTTTGGGATTAAATAACCTAATAATCCTTCAGAAGCCTGTCTGCCATTTTCATAAAACCAAAGGCCACCATGAAAGTTTAGTAGCTTGAATAAAAGAACCTCCACCATCCAACTCATCTTACAGAGGACTGAGACACTCCCACTCACAGCGCAGATAAGATTAGTAATTATTTTGTGTTTTTAAACAAACAAACAAAAAAAAAAAGACCCCCCTCCCCCCGCTGCCTCCTCACCAGTCGGTTCTCCTCCTTGCCGAGGATGATCTCATGGTGGTGCTCCATGTTTCCAAAGTGCTGTGCTATAGAGAGACCGCTCAGGCAGTAACACGTGTGGTAAAAGTCTCTGGATCTGGACACAAAACGGTGACATTTAAAACAAAAACGCACGAGTCCCATTTGATTGTGTAAAGTGTGTATATATGTGTTACTGCGGAGGCTTTGTGTGCGTTTCTGTGACCAGATGGTGCAATACTGACTTGCCAGGCTTATCCAGAAGGCCCCCTGTTGGATTCTGACAGCACAGGAGGATGTACTCCTGCAAGGCCTGCTGATCAAACATCCACCGCTGCAGACCCAGCGCCGACTCTCCTGCACACAAACGGATCAGTCGCAACAAGGAAAAACCGCAGCACAACTCCACCACAAAAACACAAAAACAACACAAATCAGTTTACAGACGTGGATAAATGTGTTGGCGCCCCTGCAGCTCATTGAAACGACGCTTCATTTCTCGTGAAAAGCGATTCAGTTAAAAGCAACTGGCTAACGTTTATCTGCACGCCTGTGATGGAGTAAACAAAAAGATTGTAATAAAAAAATGATTCTATTTTTTGTACTGTAGTCATGTTTCAAATAAAGTGTTTGGTATGGTTGTGTTCACCACACTGAACATGGTGAGAGCTGTCTGAGGAGCTCAGGAAGATTATTATAGATATCTATGTTAAAGCTAAAGGCTACAAGACCATCTCCAAGCAGCTTCATGTTCCTCTGACCACAACTGACATCATCATTACAAAGTATGATTCATGGCCAGCCTCTCAGGACGTGGACGCAAGTGGACATGCAACCTTAATAGTGAGGACGGTAGAAAGAGAGCCAAGAAAACCATTCAAGCTGAACTCCAACGTCAGGGCACGTCACTTTCTGGTTTCACCATCCGCTGCATTTTGAATCATAAAATGGAGGAAGACCCCAGGAGGCTCCACTACTGACGGAAAAACACAAAAAGGCCCAGACTGAAATTCACTACAATGAATGTTGATGAGCCCCAAAGTTTCTGAGACGTTTCTGGGCTGATGAGACCAAACTGGAGCTTTTTGGCTCCAGTCACATGAATTTTTTTATTATCATGGAAGGGTACCAACAAATTTATCCCCATCTGTACATACTGACTACTGTATTTATTAGAAAATTATGCCTTTTATGAGCTAAGATATAATGGAAAAACTAAATTAGGTGATCATCAAAACAATCTCCATTCCAATATACTTTCAACAATTAGCCTGGATTTATTCTTGCCAGCTTGATCACTATCAGAGGGTCCTGAAGTTAGGAGCTCCTCATTTTAATGCAGAGCAACATTAATGTTTAGGAATGATCTGATTCCAGCTTTTGGAATCAACGCTAAAACTCCACTAATGGTTTTACCATCAAATGGGTTCTGGTACTAAACCGGAGCCCGAACTTGTTTAACACCAACTCTTTCTATTTCCACCACTGTAAGCTCTGGCTTCAGCACAAAAAAACAAAAAACGTACTAACTGGCACAAACTCTTTGCTGTGCCAGAAAAACTGCTTTTGTCAAGAGCTGAAGGTGGGCTCATGGAAACCAGCAATCAATGAAAATGTTGTGAGCGCCATGTTTATAAACCCTGATTAAGTTTCTTTATTACTCTGCTTCATTTAGGACAAAATACTTTGCTTCAACATGAATACAAATTTTGATCAGCTGTGGAATAACATGACCTCGTAATTTATTCTATCTATCCTTTATTTTACCAGAAAGGTCCCACTGAGATAAATCATCTCTTCTTCCAGAGAGTCCTGGTCAAGATGGCGGCATGAATACAAATCAAAAACAATCATGTAAAAAAAAATCAACTAAAAAGACATTCATCATTGGAATAAAATGAAGCACGGGTTAAAACAAACAAACAAACAAGAAATATGATGAATAAAACTGTACTAGATATAACCAATACCTTCCTCTACCAGCTACAACAATTACAAGTTTCTTTTAGTGCAGTTATTCAAAGTCTTGGAAGAGTCTGAAGGCTGATGGTGTTTCTGAAGGTCATTTCAGAGATGTGGAGCACAAAAAGAAAATGGCAGTTTTACCAAGTTCAGCTGCATCCAGGGGACAGACTGGTTTAAAGACAGTTAGTTTGATGGGATAAAAGGCTTGATAAGTTCCTAACAGTTAACCAGGTAAGAACCAGAACCAGGTAAGAACCAGCTCTAGAACCAGCCCTGGTCTTCAGTGGAAAGACGTTAATAGTGAGGGTCTCCAGTGCAACGTTAAAATGAGGATAAAAGATCAACTCTAAAGGCTAGTTTTTAAGAGTTCAAATCCTGGTGTTTAAAACATTAAAACACAACTCCAGAATAGTTTAAAAACAACAATCCATTAGTTTGTGAAGATCCTTTCACTTGAACACAGAAAGTTGAACCAGCGGAGGTGACAGAGAGAAGCAACGATCTGCCAGACGGTGTGGAGAGATTACGTTACACTGTGGCATCACACTTTTTTTTTTTAAATAAATGAAAATGTACCGTCGTTGAATAAGGCTCTGTGGAGTAGAGGTAGGAGTCCAGCTTGCCAGAAAGAGTAGCAGCCGTCCACCAGTTTGTTACATCGGCCTTGGAAACCTCCTTCATATCGCATCTGCCTGCTGATCACCCATCGCTGAGGAGGAGAAGCAACAATTAAAACAGCTGCAACACTACAGCTTGGTTTACTCATTACAGACCCCTCTGTGAAGCTAAATGTGAACTCAGTCTCTCTGAGTGTAATTATAAGTCACATGCACACCGGCAGCAGCAGAGGAATTCCTCTTTATAGTGGAGCTGAAATCCCACAGGGTCACACAAGAGAAGTAGAGTCAGAGCAATCCTGAAGCAACGTCTTTATATCTTTAGAATGGGAAGGAATTTACAATCGTTTCCACAGGAACAGCTAAATGACATACATTTAGTCTGCTCAACTTGGATGGAATAATTATGGGATGCTGGGTTTAATAGCAGCTGAAGTTTCCTCAGCTTGAGGTAGAGAATAGAGGGGTGTTTAGCTCATTAATGCAAGAGTTCATTTCAGCCACTGAAGTCAGAAAAAGAATGAAGACCAAGGCGGAGGTGGAGTTAGGATGTAGCATTATGTGCTCCTTCCAACCCATATTCAAGTACCAGTTACTGAAGCTGCAGAGGTAAAAAATAAAGCTGCAGAATATAATTTGCACCAAGTAAATATCCCAAGAACTCACGGAGGATTTGAAACTAAAGAGCTAATTTCTTAAGCAGTTACAGATAAAACCAAAAAGACATTTTAGCTGCTTGCATCTATTGCAATCGTTTTGTTCAGTATAAAATCCAAAAATACAAAGAGATTATTCACTAACCAAAACTGCATTCAGGGGATTTTTTTCCCCATTCTTCTTTATAAAAACATAGCCCACCTACAGCACCGGTTCTACTTCCTATATTCCAATGAAGCAGGACACAGTTACAAGATATTCACAAATCAACATTTTCAACAACAAAGATCACTCCTAGGTTTTGATCACACTCAAAAGCAGACCTTTAAAGCTTTCATTTACCCTAAATGTAAGAGTTTTGTGCACTGTGAATAAATGGCCCTGCAGAGTTACCATCATCCGTCACGCTTTTTAAGTTTAAAAACGTTCATTCAGACAAAAATGTTGCTTTTTCACACGACTACATAACCTGATAACATAACGATTAAAGTTGTTGCAGTTAGTAACACCTGAAGAACAGAGCTTTAACGAAACAGCTGCCAAAATGACGCATTTAGCAGAGAATACAGGAACTTAATAAACACATCATCACTGTGCTGAATATGTTGACACATTTTCAGATATAAAATTCTCATGTTCAATGTAAGATTAATGTTATTTGCATAGAAACTTTATGACCTCTGAGTACGGTGGCAAGTTGTGTTTTAATGCAAGTGTTGGAATACAAGATTTCATTATAATTAAATTATAATTAAAAAAACAAACAAACAAACATTGTTTTGTGATAAATGTGAGGAACAATCCGTAACAGAACATTCTGGATATTATGTTCAAATTTCTATGCTGCTTTTTGTTTTTGATCAACATCACAGAACTAAAAATAAGCATTTTATAATGAAATCAAAACTCAGCACTATCCTAGACTGCATGATTCTTTAAAGAAAGAGGGACATTTTTACCAGTCAGCTCATCACATGCAAGTTCAACTTTCACAGCAGACAATTTGAATAAGTGCAACAGAAGGATGGGACTTCCAGAGAGACTATTGGAAGTCTAACATTTCAACAGAGACAACAGAAGAGCTGTGTCCCATAAGACAAAAAACAAGCTGCAAACAAGCCTACTGTTGACAGACTTATCTCTCTTTCTTCTTTAGATAAGCTTAGTGTCAGCGAGCATCTGTTCTGCAGAATCCTTTAACATGAATCTAAAGGTCAACGAATGATAAAAGCTTTGCTGCTGCTTCTTATCCTGTCCTTTACTGCAAACTACAACAGAACCGTTTACTGAACACAAGAAACATCCGATGCAGGACATGGGTCCAATTGTTTTATAACAAATGAGAAATCTAATCTGTTGTTTTCATAAAATGAAATTTAATAATAGTTTACTCCTACTGTATGTTTTGGATGGGTTGTGATTTTTGAATAGTTAGGATCTAACTAAAAATCCCAAATTCAAAGAGTAAACACGACCGCCATTTATATATATATTTTTTAAACACCGGCACCTGATAGTGACACACCAAGTTGTTTCTTAAAGGTGCTATTTTCAAATGGTGTCGTCCCACAAAAAAAAGACAGACAGAAAAAAAAGGAAAGACAAATCAAAGTGTCCCAGCATCTTTCTGCAATCGTAGTTTATTTTAAAAGGATTATAAAGTGGAAACTATGGTCACGGGTGAGCTCAGCTTTACTGTCATGTTACATGCATCCCATCCATGTTGATCCACTGGACCGGTGAAAGGAACAAAAAGATCCCTGGCTAACAGGGATTAGCAGAGGCTCAAATTTCAAGAGTGTTTGTGGCTAAAATGCATAACCATAACTGTATCGCAGCTGTTGTGTTTCAGCTTCTGTTTACAAGATGAAGGTAATACTCAAGTCCAAAGACTCTTCGGATGGTTGTGAGAGCATCTCTATGAAAACCATGACTCAGGTCAAATAGCAGCTGAAGTTATAGAAAAGAGGAGAAAGGTCACTCACCAGCAAGGCTTTGAGATCCAGCATATGTTCTTTACCCAGGATGACGAGGGCGGCTGTGCCACAGAACGTGTAACCACCGTGTGCCTCCAAACCTGGAACGCCACTCAGACCCCCCTCCCAATTCTGACAACTGCAACCATGAAAGTCATAAAAACAAATTAGATTACAGAGGAACACTAGCTACATGCTGACAGGGTGTTGTTTTCAGCTGTACCTGAGGATCCAGTTGGTCGTGTCCTCGAACAGTTTGGGTGTGATGATGTTTGTTAGCGATGCTACAGAAGCAGCACAATAAGCACTCCTGCAACACACAGAAACCCCCCCAAACAGATCAACAACACATGTGAATACGCAGGAAGTCTGCTCTTTTTCTTCCATTCATGGACTGTCAACAGACCAAACTCAGAAATCCTTTTAGTTTTTTATTCATCTGTTAACTTTAAAGTAATCTTGGGCAACATTTTGACCTATTTAAAACACACTGTAAACCTCAGAGAATTAACTTTTTTGATTGTCAAACATTTCTAGCTACAGTTTTTGTTGTTGTCTGCCAAACAGAGATGTAAAATAAAGTCATACGGTGGTTAAAAACAATAGGAGGAATGTCATGTGGCCACTTTTATTTCTGCTTTAGTACCTAAACACCGTGCAGCACATAGAAAACGTTCCTTCTGCTTATTCACTTTCAGTTGAAAAACTGCAACTGATGCTGAACCGTTTCTCCACCCGCTGGTTGAAACAGGAACGTGTGGCAAAGAAACGGCAACAAATTCTGCAGAACATCTTACACTAGGCCGATTCTGGAGTTGCGTGAACAGTGACTCCGAAATGTACAAATGCAGCATTACAAGTGAAATGTTTAGGATGTGGCAACATCATCAGGAAGCTGTGAGAAAAGCGTTTTTTTTTTTTTTTGTTTTGTCCCTCCTCGGTTACTTAACAAGTCAGTGCAAGATGTAAAGACATGGATCTGAGGCATTTAGTTTGTAATATTAAAAAAATATAAGAGGAAAGAGAAGATTGTAGAGTTAGTTTTAAATGTTGGGGTCTCACCTGACATCCACCTCTCCTCCAATGTGCATCACAAAGGAGCCATCGGGCTGCTTCAGTGACCATAGGAAATCTAAAAGTTTCTCCCTGAGGAAGGTCATCACGGAAGGAGAAACAGGAGAAGATTCAAAAACATGGTGAAAACTGTGGAACAGTATGAACTACTCCATATTTCATAAAAAAACTTAAAGTAAAAATGTCGCCTCTAAATCTTCTCCAAAGAAATAAAACAAATCTCAAATCTCACACAGAGAAAATGAAGAGTAATCTCTTAATGCTGTTATGTTTACAACTGGTTAAATAACATTGAGATTGTGTTTCCCTACAACAGTCAGGATACTGCAGTTATTATGGTGAAGCGCCGCAGAACAAATCAATTACTGTAAAAGGGATGTAATCTGATAAATTAAGAACCTGCATCATAATACAGCCACTGATTTAAACAATCGAAACGTTCTGATGAGCCACATTATAGTTTTAAACCATCAGTTCACACTCATCAGCCACTACATTAAGACCACTGACACAAGATGGAACAATTAGCCTTTCAAGGTTAGAAAACCAAAAATATGGTTGTCAAAAGGAGGTTTGACTGGTGAGGCATGGGGGGGGGTCCTTATTGTTCAATTCCAAAGAAAATGGCTTATTAGTGGCTATGGTAAAAGTGTCAGAAAACAGTGAATCACAGCTTCTTGCATCCTGTGCCGCTCAGCTGCAGGTCTGAGGCCCAGGATGGTTCCTATTCAGCATCAAGACAACTAAAAAAAATGCAGTTAACTGTCAGAACCGGATTATGGACCTCTGACAGAGGTAGACTGGTCTCATCACGTGGACAGCCGTGTGATTGTGCACTGTTTACCAAAGGACGAGCTGGCAGCAGGATAACCTACAGGAAGACAGCAAGCTGGGGGAGGAAATCTGATGCTTTGAGCAATAATACCGACACCTGGCATTTGTCTGGAAGTTGTTCTCACATGTACCACCTAATCATTGCTGCTATCCACATAAACACCTTCATGATATCAATATTGCTTGATGGCTTTAGCTTAACCTGGATAATACTGTTGGAGGCTCCATCTAAAATGACACTTAAATGACACTAAGTTTGGAGCGAAATAGAAAATATTTCTGACCGGAATTATGAGCAAATTGCAAGACCACAAAAAAAAATTGATTGCTGTCATCTTAAAACTACTCCAACCTCAAAAATCTCATATTGGTTTAAGCAAACTCTGTTTCGAAAACCTTCACATTTCTGTCAATTTCACATTCCATGGTTATTTACTTTTTGTTGTTCTTTGTAGGTGCAAATAGTGGCAGCACTTCCTGTGCAGCCCAGGACACTTCCTGCAGGAAAATCTGAATATTTCTGCCTCAATAATCATGTAATGCAAAACTGACAGCAATGTAAAGCTTTATTTAAAAAAAAGCATTCACATGAACCACTATAAAATTTTGAAATTGGAGGACTGATTTCTATTTCTCTTCACAGTGAGGTAATTTAAAAAGCTATCTACAACAGGTAAGATAATAATTGTTCATAACCTTTTCTACAGATTCTTACTTCAAAAGATCTGACAACTAAATTTAAGCTTCACATCAAAGCTGAAGTATAAATATTTTTAGAGAAATTGAATCATTTTTTGCAATCTATACCTAGCCAAGTGCACCTAAATGTTAGACACTAAACTTCATTTTCAGATTAACATGTACTTTAACGTTTACACAGCAAAACTCACCTGCAGGCAAAACAAACTCCTTCTGATACTGAGAAGCCTGTTTTAACCACAGTTTTTAATGTTGTGCCCTTTATTCAACAAGTACAACTCAGTGTACTGTAGTTCAGTTGTCAGTACCTGTTTATAACATCATATGCTTCTTCGGTGCCGATGATACAGAGGGCGTTGACGGCAGCATAGGTGGGTGCGAGGTGGGCGTCCTGCCCTGGCCCTCCGGCGAAGCCCCCTGTTGGGTTTTGACAGCGTGTCAGAAATTGACACACCCTGAAAAACAAAATTTAGAGGTCACAATTGTTTTGGGGGGGGTAAATGGATGCCATAATGATCAACTAAATGGTTCAAAACTAAAAATCATATCAAAATACAAGTCCAAAATCAGGTTATTTGACTTTAGCTGATGTATCACAGTGCACTGAATTGCCTCTCTAACAAATGTCCTTTTCAGTAGCCACTGTGAAGGGGAATCATAAAACTGGAAATACGCCTTGAGCCAACAGAGTTGGACGAGAACCCTACACTAACTTCAGCTAACTTGTTAAGTGCCAGCTCTGACCTGAGAACAGTCATGGGACAGAGGAAGCAATCTGTTGTAGGACTGCATTGTTAGAAAGCCTTGAACAGAGCCAGAGTGCTCGTGTGTGTGTGTGTGTGTGTGTGTGTGTGTGTGAGCACGAGGATGTCACGTTGGCACGGGGCGCCATCAGCCGACTGAGCTGGCACACCTCAGCGTTTTAATGAGTGCGTAGGCTGGCAGTCTGGCATTGTTGCTCGCCATGAGGTTTGCAGAGCGTTACCTTTGAGAGGCAGTAATTTATTCAAATGACATTTTTTTCCGGCAATAACACAGTTACTCTTTGAAGTTGTTGCTGTGTGAAAATTTGTAAAGAATAAGGCTTTATGCTGTCATTGTCTGGCATAATAATTGGAGCAAAAGCTTTCATCTCACTTCTTCGAAGATGACAACTTATTTTAATTCTGTCAGAGTCATATTACATAAAAGGTAAAACTTACTCTGGCAATAAGTTGTGGGAAGACCAATAAACAATAAATCTCCATGAATGTTAGTGCTGTACTGGAAAAAAGTAATATTCTTATAGTGACCAGAAACTGAGATTGTTTTTCTGCATTGTAGAAAAGTGATGGGATATCAGAGTTTAAGTGGTAAAATTGTGCTGATTTATGTATAAAAAAAAGATGACAAAATATACTAATAGCTATACTACTAGTAATACTTATTTGTTTTGTAGGATTTAAACTTTGCCTATTTTTGGGGTTTAGTTTGACTAGCATGACTTAAATTTTCTGTAACAAACTGTTTCTGTTAACATCTTGGGATTACATGTGTTCATCTAAAATTAAAAACTCAAAAATATTTGCCAGCTCATTAGTTCATACAGGGGTGGTGTGTGAAATTTAACACTTCTGTTGCCCACGTGTTGCACTAAAAACTACAACAAGAATCTTTTGCACAACAGTATTTGCTTCACTGTAGAAGTCAAAATAATTATTTAAGCACAAAAAAATAAAAGTCTGTGGCAGCGCATAGCCTACTTCGTTAACGGGCCATTTGTGTGCAACTCACTCAGAGGCGACAGTAGGAGGAATGGGCTCCTCTAGTAACTCCAGACTGTGAAGAATCCAGAAGCAAAGCCACGGTCTGCTTGCATCCAGACACTGCACCCACATAGAAAGCAGCAAAACACACATCACATGATGACATGGGCATTGAATGACAGATTACAGCCATAAACAGAGTAGTGAGATCAGTTAGTCAGCAGGAGAAATGGGTGAAAACAAGTCTGCAAGTCAGAAGGGAGGCAGAGATAAAGTCAAACATCATTTCTTTCTTTATGTGTGGTAAATATCTGATCATTTAGTACCAACACCAAAGCTATATACTGCTTAATTTATCCTTTAAAACATAAAAACACTACTCAGATCCTCTTCTTCACCCAGTTTTGTTTTTCAGCAAATCCACTCTGACAAAAATATACAAAGCAGGAAAGACAACAAAAGCTTTCTGATTCTTGTAAGGCATGCATCAGTTCTGATAAGAAACAGAGGAGATTTTCTCAAATCATACAGTATATCTTCTGCAATAAGTAAATAAAGTTAGAATCAGAAAACTTTTTCTGTTAGTTCATGTTGTTAAATATAACAAGTTTAACTTGCAAAGATACACTGGCTTTTTCACATCATTAGTTTGATAAAATGTATACAAAAAACACATTTATAAAAGCAAAATTTACAACTTCCTCAACTAGAAACAAACTGTACCTCATAAGCATCTGATAAATTACGTAATCCCCTCTTGAGATATTGGTAGTGTTGTTCCCGCAACAACGTAGGCCTGGAGAGCAAATACAAAATTAAAAAATGAATAAAATACATGTAACAAAATCAAAATATGTCTCATTTATTCATGCAATTTAAAATTAATTGTGCCAAATTTTAACTTTAGATACAAAACTTACAAAAACATTTTATTTTTTAAAATATTGAGCCACTGTTTGACTAAAGAAATAACGCTCTTTGAAAATGAATTAAACACTACATCTAGGTAATTTATTAGATACTTTTGAAAGTTTTGTTTCCAGTCTGCAGTTTTTGTTTTCTGTCAATTATGGGATGCAGGATAGTGGCACTCGAGGACCAGAATTGCCTACCCCTGTACTAGATGGCCAGTAAACACCTTAAGATGCTCTCTGGCCATGTACTGACTAGTTATAGCTGTTTCTTGGCAGCAAAAGGGAGACCAACTTGGTTATAGGAAAGTGATCAGAAGGAGAGCTCAGTGGAAATATTTTGGGCATTTCAGAACCTCAGCAGCCTAAAAGTGACTTGTTTTTATTTACAGTGTAACGACTTCTGAAACAAATACAATTCTGAACGATGACATGAAAACAGGTCAGTGTAAACCAATCAACCATAACAATAAAACCACTGAAAGGTGAAGGTAAACATGTTAATCTTAATGTTCTGCTAGGACATTTTGGATCTTGGCAGCATATTGGATGTTACTCTGACGAGCACCTTCCACAGGGACATGGAGCAGCCCGACCACATCCCTTCCTGACAACAGGATGATGATGCCCTGCGGTTCCACACAGCAAGAGCTGACAAGTATGGACCTGTGGGACATACCATAAGGACTAAAGTCTCGACACAGCTCTTGATTCCAAAATTCCTGCTCCTTTCTAGTATCAACACAATGCAATGGAATATGCCTGATTCATTATGGCCCCAAAGAATTAAAAATAATCTACTTTGAACTTTTTAGTGCCAGAACAGAGGAAGCCCAAAGTATATCTATGTGACGTGCCAGAGCTGCTCTGGATGTATGATGGAGGTGCAAGTGGCTTTATTCTTGTGGCTGATGGATAAACAAAACCAAACTGAAAGATAAAACAGAATGATGTTGCATGATGTTCTTCTGCAGCTGCAGTTTTGTGTTTTTTAAAAACACTGCTAACACTACCAAGGCTATTATCAATGTGTGAATTTTGGCTCTGATCTATTTTAGTCATTCATGCCTGAGGTACTGTAGCAACAGATAACATAACATAGTTAAAAACAAACAAAAGACAGATCCTGTAAAATTCAAAATAGAATTTAAACTCTTACTTCTAACAAAGAAAAGCTCTCAACAACCAAACTCCATTTTACATTAAAGAGCCTATTGCTCTGTCTTTCCCTAACAGTGCACTTCACAAGGTTTACTTGTGGTTCCTAAACTAGGAGGCAGAGCTTTCAGTTATCAGGCTCCTCTATTGAGGAACCAACTTCCAGTTTCTGTCTGTGAGGCTGACACTGTCTACTTGACAAGGCTTAAGACTTTCCTTTTTCATAATCCTATAGTTAGGGTTGGGTTTCCTGAGCTCTCCCTTAGTTATGCTGCTATAGACTTAGACTGCTGGAGGACAAACTGACCACATTTCCTCCCTCTACTCTCCATGTTTTAAATGCAATTATTGCTGTCATTAATCCTGTATTACGCTTGGTTTTGCTTCCCATAGAAACCACACCTGGACCATCTGCTACTGATGATGGCCACCCCTCCTGAGCCTGGTTCTGGTTCTGCTGGAGGTTTCTAGATCCCTATAAAGGGAGTTGTTCCGTTCCACTGTCGCTAATGTGCTGCTCTCAGATTCAACACAATCTGCTGGCTTCCTTAGACAGATACCTTTTACTGACTGGCATTTAATAATGTACCCTATGTGAATGTATTGTGTTATAACTGATTAAAATGACTGTAATTTGTATCTGGATTTGAACTGAATTTATTTTAGTTGTTTTGTTGTGAATTGCTGCTATATAAATAAACTGAAATGAATTGAACAGAATAAACTAAGAAAGTTGTAGACAGTACAGCGACATGGATCAATATGTGGGACATGTTTACATGAAATTCCAGTTTCCTATTAGTACATCTAGAGTCTGAGTTGCTCATACGTTGTTTTCATGCCTGTGTGCACCACAGGAAGTACTCTGTAACCTCCATGTGCAGCCTCATTTTGTTGCATACATAAATGTAAGGCAGTAAAAGTGCAACCGAGTCAAAAACAACCGACACTTCCACCCTCCGCTACACCCACCCAATTCTGCTCTCTGCCTTCCCTTTTCATGCCATGTCTGCTACCCCCGTTGTAATTATACTCTTCCTACACAGGGTTAGTCACAGATCATTATCTCAGTTTTTTGTTGCAACAAATATGCAACACAACAACAATCAGCACAACAGCTAAAAACCAGTCTGTCAAACATGTCAGATAAGGATTCACTGTGCCCTTTCAAATGCAGAGCGCAAAAAAAAGCCCAAATTAAAAATTACACCTATAATCTCAGCATCAAGTTGATGAGATCGCCCACCTAAGGCATGAATTCTACAATATATCTGATGCAGACTGTAAGTGCTTTCAAAAACTTTAAAAGACTCAATTCTAGCCATTTTCATACAGCATAAGCTAAATCACCAGGACAGTTAAATTGGCAAATTGTCTTGCAAAATAACTGGGGGTTCAAAAGTTTCAGGAGTAGGAGGGTGTTTAGAGAAAGTAGGGGCCCTTCCCAAAAAAAAACAACAAATAAAATAAAAAAAAAAAACAGAAATTTAGAACAACAGAGATGCATTTTGCTGGCATTTGGAACAAGACTGGGAGGGTCTTTGAAGAGTCCAAAATCAGCAGTTTCTGTGAGAATTTTTGGCTTGTTGGAAGTACTGGGAGAGAACCAGATGGAGAATTCATTTAGCCAAGACAAGGAACCATCTTCCAAGGCAGTAAACCGGAAGTAAGTAATCCTGTAAAATAGATTTGAATAAAAACATAATGATTGCCTTGGCATTCGTTTTGGTTGGTAGAATCCATTTTTATTAAGAAAATTAAGACACTACATTCACTTTACCAGATTAATGCAATAAAACCAAACGTACCAGGAAAGTTCTGATAATTTTTGGAAAAAATACAAGGTCAATAGAAAAAAAAAAGGAATAAAACTTGATCATGTTTTTTTTTTTTACATGGAAAGAGTTCAACATTCCCTCCCTCTGAATTTAACTTTTTCCAGAAGCTGAAATATAACCCTGATTTCCATTTGCCAAACCCCAAATCTGCAGCGTGAAACAAAAAACAGATGTGCTCTACTAAATGCATGACCACTTCTGACTAATAACATTAGTTTTCTCATGGCACCAAATGTATTCCCACATGGGCTGCAGAGCCAGCGACTAACAGATCCAAGTTGTCATAGAAATGAGATGAGTCACCCCACGGAGAAGTGATGACAGCTGATAGCGACAGCAAAGTATGTGGGCTGATCAACACGGCATTTAGATAAAAGCCATCGTACATCACAGTCACAGCCAGTGAGCAGTGTTCCTGGAAATGCGTCACAATGGCTGAAAAATGTTGTCAATGTTATGACAGTCCAATAAAAAAAAAAACTTTATTTCCGCAGAGTCTGACCTCTGCGGACCTTTTTTCTGCAGGCATTTCTAAACTCAGCTGTGTTTGCTTTGGACAAATTCACTGGCTTGAAGTCAGGCTCATTTGGAGTATTAAATTAAAAAAAATACAAGCAAGAACTAATTT
>JAOXNZ010000085.1:5611819-5625522 GCA_028566095.1 Kryptolebias brasiliensis
GTGTTGATTAATTACTTGCATGCTTTTTCCCCTTTCAAACTATTATTGTTCTTTCTTAGGTTGACCTTAGTCATAAATGGATTTAGAACTAAGTAAGTTCTTAATATTAGTATAAATAGTTAAATCAGTTATTTCATCTGGCTTTGAAAGGTTTTTTCGCAAAAAAGTTGTTTTAAGTAGATCTGGGACTTAACTTTGACAAAACATAGTAATGCTAAAAGATATCCCTGATTTGAGAGGGTATTTTCCAATAGCTAAGTTATTTTAACGGTTCTTATATCTTTAGATTTGCATTAGCTGTTCTCATTAGGCCTTTTAAGTGCTGCTTCTTGATCGCTGAGGTTTACAGTAATGATCAGTTTTGATTCAGCTGCAAAAACGGGAGCTGGCTACATGTTGACTGTTGTGTATGAAAATTCACTTACAGGTGGGCCATGCATTTATGCATGAAAATGATTTTCATGCATGAGACACTGATTGTTTTCCCGGAATGTCCAGAAACCCTCTCTTTGACTCCTCTCTGACTCAGTCATGACATTGCGAGAACACAACTGAGCACAAGAACTGTAAATCTTATCTCTTACCATGCTTTGGAGTGTTGCTGAAATTCCTACCAACTGTCCTGCCATCTGTTTCCAAGCAGAGGGAGCTTCAAATTCTTGTCTTGCTGTATGACTAAAAGGATGTTGCTGCTGTTGGCTGCCTGGGCTGGTATTTATGGAAGAAGTGCTATATTGACACAATATAATTTGTTAGTAGGTAATGTCATTCTGGTATAGATGAAGATCTTTGAGGATTTTTTTGATATTGATATCAGTACTTTGAATGCTTATTGATATCCACACTTTTCAGTACGCTTATTGATAATACTATCTTTATTTTCAAGTCCAAACATAAAAATATGATGTGTAAATACCAGAAAATATTTAGCAGTTATAAAACATTAAATTCATGCTGTTGTTTCTGCTTTTTCAGATATTTGCATGTAGGGAATACAGTTGTAAGGCTGTTAAAACAGGGTGCTTTCTCAGCAGCCATTTTTACATGAAATATATTTTGTTAACACAACATTTACTAATGACATTGCACTTACTGCTTAGGCCCCTAATTAATGTAATTAGTCATTGTGTTTAGATTTTATTTAAATTCAAAACGTCTAATGTTTGACTTGCCACAGAGAGTGACATGAGTCAGTGTGTAAGTGCCCGGTGTTTCTTTGTAAATCTATGCATCGACTCGACTCTGGAGTTAGGGGCTGCAAATCTTTAAGAGTAACCTTGGTGACAGCTCAGTGACTTCCAGATGCTTTTGTATTGGTAATCAATGAATAATCAGTTAATTCTTCATGTCTAAATTAGAGTCCTGTCAAAAATGTAACAAGCAAATGACTCATGTCACCTGTTGGATTATTTGGAAAGACAAAAAAAGTAAATAAAACTATAGATATGTCCCTATCACCTGTGAAGTTTCCTCTGTTTGTGATACAAGCTTATTCCAAAATTCATTACAATTTGACACACTTGTTATGATGCTTCTCAACATGCTTTTCAGTTGGTGACCTTAACCCCTACACCACTAGCGGCCCCTGTACCGGGGGGGCTGCACTTCTGCCAGCAAGGTCTATCCAAAATAGGGACTAAGGGGTTAACGACCAGATTTTGAAGTGCAGGAATGACAAAATCAGCTTCTTCTAACTTTCTTTCTGACTGGTTACTGTACATGTAAATGTACCAGAAATCACAGCACCGAAGTTGTCTTTAACTTAAGTAAATAGTAATTTATTCAAATGATGCTTCAAAAGAATATTGTTAGAGCATAGCATCATCCTGACGGTGCTTAGAAAGTGACTACAATTAAATTGGTATTTTTAATTGGCTGCTTTTCTATATGACAACAGAAACCATGCAGAATACGTGAACAAAGAGCAAGAACAACAAATTGTTGTTTAATGACTGAAGTTTAAAAGCCTGGCACAGAAT
This sequence comes from Kryptolebias brasiliensis, assembly GCA_028566095.1. Classification (NCBI taxonomy): domain Eukaryota; kingdom Metazoa; phylum Chordata; class Actinopteri; order Cyprinodontiformes; family Rivulidae; genus Kryptolebias; species Kryptolebias brasiliensis. The sequence continues at coordinate 5,613,799 of JAOXNZ010000085.1, forward strand.
AAATAAAAGATGTGATGTGAACACATAATGGATATTCTAACTAGTGACTGCTATCTATCAGCATTTAGCTTTTTTTTTCAGCATTCCATTTGAAATAGTAGGCAATCAGTATTTAGCGGAGTTGATTTTCTGCATGTCTTCTGCCTATATTTTTAGTATATGCATTGATGATTTTGGAGCAACAGCATTGGTAGCTCCTGCTAAAGGTAGCACTCACAATTTCTAGTTTATTTTATAAGAATTACCTCCCCAGCAAATAGATTGAAACTTCTTATATCTATACATATAACTTTGGCATCTGCTTCTCAAACAACCAGATTGCATGAACAGGCATTCACACACTGCTGCCATCTTAGCTCTGTTGCAACTTTTCAGACTCTTTTGGTGACTTACAAGCACCTTGCAAAAAGGCATTTTTACAATAACAAAGCTATTTTCCATAGAAAATGGTGTCTATAGCTGTCACTTCATGGTGTAAACACAGAAGGAGGAAATCACATTTATGCATTACGAGCAAGATCACAAAACAGTCACACCAAGTAGAGGTAGCGGCTGACTTCAGCAATTTGTTCACTGAGTGGCAGAGAGGACAAGACCAACACATCAACTGACATGGATATGAATCTCAGTGAAGGGGGAAAAGTGTCACTTAAAATGTACTCATGCCTCTTGAAGTATCATTTGATTTTTGGGAAAATACTGCAACACAAAAATTCATCAGAAACTACAGGACTTCTTTTGTCATTGTAGATACGCCAACCATAAAGCGGGAGTTCAGAGAGAAAAATCTTGCCTTAAAAATCAATCTGATTGTAAACTTCATTGCTGCCTTAAACTGATTTATTAATTGCTGTGGTGTCCCACTGAACCTTAACAAACCAAACAGACTATTTCAGGTTTCTGGTAATGTCGCATGGGATGATACTGGATCCAACATTTCAATTAGGGATATGGTTTAAATTCATTATATGAAATGTATTTCTGCACACACAGAACATTTTCCTAAAATGTGTGCTGTAGAGACATATTTTTAGTACATCACAGGTGGCATGAAAACTTGTTTTCTTTTTAATAAAACAAAATCATTGTGTAGCTGTTCATTCCTTTAAAGATAAAGTTGGGTGCATATCAAAGACATATTTATTTTTTTTGTCTGCTGACTGAAACGTCACCATTCAGTTATTGTGCCATGGACGAGAAAGCCTCGTAATGAAAGACATCTTGCTTGGGTTTGTTGGTTCCAAGCAGGTCCTGGTTGGTGCCAGGGATAGTAAACGCATAAATCCATCTTGATTTACTGAAAGCTGCAACAGCTTTTGGCTGAACTCTCCACAATCTTCCTGCTTTGCAGATTCATGTACAAAAAGAGGGATACTGCTGATAGTGATGAATACCTCACTGTTACTTCCAGGAGATGGTTGGACTTCTCATTTTGTGGCAGCTGTGTTTCAGGCTTCTTCAAATAATTGCTAAAATAAATTGTTCAGAATATTAATCCCTTTGACCTCGTGAAAACCCAAGTCAGGTTATTTTTTTTTTAAAAAAGCGTAAGTGTTCAAATTTTGTAAAGAAATTTGAGCAGTTTTAGTAGTGCATGCAACTACTTCCTTTTTTCAAAACAATTAAAATGCTAATTTAAAAATTTCAGAAATTAATTATAGTTCTTGTATTACCAAAAGCCCTGCTTGCTATTGGCTTTTTACTCTACAATAAGGAATAAAAAGTAGAAAATAGGAGCCAATCCCATAGTTACCAATGCTAAAATGTTATCTTGAAGATTTATTTTAACAGTATTGATCAAATGTTTGTTTTATTATATTGTTTTTACTACAGGACAAATGTACATTAGATGAAGGGACTGTGTCAAGTGGCGTGTCAGCAATTTATTTTGAAATGCATAAAAAAATGATTAACAGATTTGATGTTTATAACATCTGGCTTGCAGGCGATGAGTGCAGAAACTAAAGCAAGTTAAAGGCATGTATGATTTGCTCTGCTTACTCTATGATATGTAGTCATCACTACAGCTGTTTTATCACTTCATTCTTCTGAAAAAAAATGTTTTGACTTATTAGGCAATGACCTTAAAAGCTACAGTAGAGTTTCATTTTTTGTGGCATTTTAAAGTTAAAAATGTTTGATAAATGTTTTTGCAGGGTTCATTCCATTATGGTTTTAGCTGAGCCTCAGCTCCACAACGGCACGTAGAGGAATGTGCGATTATCTGTGTGTGTACAATAGGGATGACCTCATCATTTGCAACCTTGTTCCAGCTCAGCATGCAGCAATACAATAAAATCTTCATGCTCCACTTCCCACTGCATTCCTTATATGGCCTTGTGAGTGTTTATGTCCATATCACAGAAGTGTATATTTGCTTTCTAGTTTACAAAGGTCCTTAAAATATTTACTTTAGGCTGAACTGGTTAATAATTATTGGGCAAACAAGTTTGGAAGGTGGTGTTTTTCAAGAACAGAGGCAGAGAAACTAACTGCAGTCTGGGCTGTGGTGACCTTTCAGGAAGTGATAGCGTGAACTTTTGCTCTGATTGTAAATTTTTTCAGGCAAAAAAACCCACACAGTTCCTTATTTTTCATACTATTATAGTCTAAGTCAAAGCACAATTGCTATGTATTGTTGGGAACTCAAGAAAAATGCTGTGCAAAGTTTGAAGTTATTTGTGCAGCAATTCTTATTTTGGCAAAATTTTGTTTTCTTCCACATCAGTCAGTTCATGCATGGTTTAGATAACAACTTTAAGTTGTAGCTTCAACACCTACCTCTGTTATATTCACATCCTGTCAGAAACACTGCAGTGATGTGTGGGCACAAATATATGTCAAAAAAAGTCTCTCACACAGATAATTCAGATAATCTAGATTCCTGGTGGCTGTATCATTGCAAGTGATTAATACAATGCAAGTTTATTCTGTTTATTGAATATCTTGTACAATTAGCTCTGCTGCTATTGCTGACTTCATGTGTTTTTTGTTAGTTTTTTTTTTTAGCAGCAAAAGTTTGCAAATCTAACATTTCGCTTTTCTAAACCATAGATGTATACGTATGTTTCTGTATGGCTTCTCAAAAACTACTTTCTTAAATGTACAAACTATAGGTCAGTTTAGTCTGCATGTTAAGGGACATTTGAAAATGACCACTGAAAACAAGCAGTGCACTAGTTACATTTGACAACTAATTATGGTAATTAACAAGAAATTATCCTGAAAGCGAAACTGTATATACATATAAATTATTTTAGCTTCAGCCTTACAAATTTTATGTTTTGCTGTCTTTTTAGGCCTCCTCACCAGTGACACCAGAGCCATTATCTTTAATTTATTTTGGGTTCTGGGTTGCCTTGCAAACACCTGTTTCCAGCTTTTCTTGTCATCACGGACGGATGCTGGCATGTTACCCAGTCACTCCAATTAAGGGGGCAGCTCTGTGGTGTTAGTGCTGCAAATGGTCAGTGAAGGAAATTTACCTCACATTGTTTTTTATCCATTCCACTGGCATTTAGATGGTTTCTAGCTAATGCCTCCACTGAGTCTTTCTAGCTGTGAGGAGAGATGATGATGAGTGGTGTGTGGATGTTGATGGTTCTCATTAAGTGGCTCCTCACAGGAGAGTTTGTTGCCCTTTTGGGACTTTCTAATGACAGTGGACCTCTGTAGAAGTAAAGCCTGTTAAGTGAGGGCCCACAGGATTGTTTTTAATGAAATGAGTGCTGGAAGCTCTTTAACATCTCCGAAACTGCTTGGGGTAGTTAAGGAGAGGTTTGAATAAAGGTACTCATGTCGACTTGGCTTCATTATTATATACATTTTATGGTCTCATCACTGACTTACTGTGTCTTTTTTGACCTGGTTTTACATTGCTGTCAGTTACCTTAAACAGACCTTGAAGAAACAACATATGATATGGACTGAGATAACTAACAAGGCATACCTTTATAAATTGAATTTAAAGGTTTGGGCCTCTCTGGGAGATCATACTGATAATTGTAAAAAAAAAAAAAAAAAAAGAAACACGAGCAGAAATATAATAAGCTCTTTAAAGACTTGAATAGCATGATTGTAGTTGGACATCACAGTCTGTACTCAAGATGAAAAAAGTATCTAGAGGGTTGTAGCTCAAAGCACCAGTGATTCTCATTGCTTCCTGATATGAGATTCAATAAGGTAATGTTGCCAGGCAACGGCTCTGATTCCACTTTTGGCTAGTATTGCTTAGTAACAAAATTTGTTTCCAAGAATCAAAAGCAGAATTGTTGTTAGAATAAAAGATGGTTACAACCCTTTAATCTTATCACTTATGCCACAAATTTAAAGCAGCATGTATGGTGCTACAAAATGACATACAGATGATCTGTAGTTGGTTTAAATAAGAAGAAAACTGCTTAATCTTGTTGTTTAGTTTGACTTTAGAAAGTGCTTTCTCTGTGCATGAAAAGCTGGATATTTCACGCATCTTCACCAGTATTTGTTTTGAAACACCCTTGTCTCTCAATGCACCTATCCCTGCAAATAGCCAATTGTGCATAAGGAGGAGGTGGAGTAGGAGGAGAGAGATGGTGTGAACAAGGCCTGCGGGGGTGGTGCTGGGTTACATAATATCAGATGAACCCAGCTGTGATGTGTTGTTTAGCCCATGGGTGAAGTAGTGCCAGCCAAGCTGACTGATGTGTCCACCTGCGCTCATCAGAGTGGCTTCAGGATTAGGGTATAGGTCAATGAACAGACTTGCACTGAACAAACAGACCGATCACATATAGTCAGCAAAAATAGGAAAACGTGAAACTGCTGCACCGACAGTGCTCCTCCAACACTGTGTTGCCATGGCAGCACAGTTGTTGTCAGAAACCTTGGGGTTTAATGATAATGCAGGGTTCTAACAACAGTAATTAAAAACAGTTTCTTTTTTTTCCCCCCAACATAATAAATAAAGCTACCTCCTGTAGCACCTTCTTATCCTAAAAGCCGCTCTTAAGTGAAGTAATGCACTTACACAAAATCTCTTTTCATCATGTTCTTTAGAAAGTGACAGTTTACACTTGTTGGTACCAGTGCACACGATTTTCTCCCTTCATGTTGGCAATGTGTTACTCTGATTGCGGACAGGAACTTCTGTGAAGACTCAGTTACTGTGATTTTCCTCAGTCGACTGGTGAGTTTTTTTTGTGGCGTACTATGGAAGCAGTATTAAAAGTGAACAATATCCTGAGGGTATGTTTCAAGAAGTGTTTTGTTAACAAGCAAGCTCTGTTTAAAACACTTGAATTAGAGTTACTGCTATAAAATGTTTTAGTTTTTCTGTGAAAACAAAATAATGAGGACTAGAGTATGATAGTTACAGTAATGTAACTGTGTTTTAGAGCTCATTGAAACTCATATCCCACTTTCACAAAAAACATCTTTTATTTTAAATGTATTCACAGAGAAAATGAATGCAGTTTTACTGGCTTTGCTTGTGTTTTTAATATAAGAAATTATGAAGTGAAGCTCTTGATGGCTTTAGCTTTCCATTAGATTACCTTATGTCTGCTATACAAGTAACTGTGTCTGAGACCTGAAGTTGATGATAACCACTCTTAGACCATTCTACTATGTTGAGGGGATTACGACATAAGAGGAAAAAGTGGGGAACCATTTAGAGAGCCTCTGGCAATGTTGTAAAACACCCAGCAGGAGCCCTCTTTCTCTTAGTTTCTTTTCACCGAGACTCTCCAAACCGTAATCATCTTTTAGCCATCAGAAAAATATGCATTGGGTGTTTAGTAGACTTACAACTTACAGACTCTTTTGCTTTTTTTAAATTTTTGTATACATTCTAAGCAAACAAAAAAGAATACTTAGAAGAGCAATAGTGATTGTAATTGTGTGCAAGGGTGTGCAAGGGTGGAAAAGAATATAAGAATATCCAGCCCTCGCATTTAATTGTTTTATTTTGCCAAGCAAAGCCCTAAATGCTGGTAGTCAAGCAACAGCGTGACCCCTTCTTTGGGTTTGATCTGTGGGGCTCAGGGCCACTGCTCAGAAACCATAGAAGTAGCTCTTTTATTCAAAGAGCCTTTCACTTTGGGAGGTGCAAACCTCACATCTGTCAAAAGTGTCATGGGGCTTGGTGTCTGCCGCTTAATCCTCCTGCCCGCTCATCCCTTAAAACAGCATTTACCAAGGAAGCCCCGCACACGGTTTCTCACGACCATTACCATGCACTTGTCAATCTTCCTCAACATTTTGTGCCCAGTGGCCTGGAGTAGCGTTTTGTCTCTCAGCTGGGTTGGTCTAATTGATACAAACCTGTCTTTGTTTGGTTAAAAGGGATTTACTTTATGTGGAATCACCACTTTGTACACTAAAAAAATGCAGTCACTTTTGCAGTAGTAAAAAATGCTGAACCGGCTTGATGATACGATGCCACAGTGTTGTGCAGCACATTGATGGCTTTAAAAAGTTAAAAACCAGCATATCTTTATTAAGTGCTTTCAACAGAATGAAAAATACAAATAAATGAATGGATAATTGAGTTTTTGTTGTTAAGTTATGTATTTGAAACATGGCTATTTTTATTTATTTGTTAAGACATGGAAATGTGTGCTTTTCTACTGTTAAGTCGATCAATTAACTCAAATTGTGTTCCTGCAAAGCTTGTCAGACTTTGCTTTTGATTTGCCTGTAATTGTTATGGAAGACTTTGTTTAAAACCGTTTAAAAGCATCACACAAAGAGAAGAGAGAAAACAAGGCTCTGGGCTAATTGCTTTAAGTATGGGGATTGTGTTTTTCGATGTCAAGTTTAAAAGTGTTTGCACTCTTTTTTTTTTTTCTTCTCTCTTCCTTCTTTCTTTACCTTGAGGCCAGAGCATTATTTTTTTCATGGCTTTGAGTGTTGTTGTTTTTGTTGTTTGTAAAATGGCTTATTATTGACTAGCACTTCTATGGTTCAAATACTATAAAGACTGCATTAGCTGTATTTAAAGGGAAGTGTTCTGGTTGTCTTTAACTTTAAGCTATATTTGTTACCATTAAAACAATTAAAGCATTTGGCTGCATTGCATAAAAGACAAAGTCTGCAAGCTGAAACTACATTCAGCATTATGAATGCAAGCACACATATTGCATTAGGAGTTTATAACATGTACTTAAAATAAGGAAGAACAGAATTATGTTTTATGAAAGAGGCAAACATGTTTCTAAAGATTATTATTCTACTTAAAATCCTCCCTGGAGACGGTTTCAGAGGCAGACAAGACAAAAGTCTTGATGATGACTTGGTGATGTCATGGCTACCCTGTCACAGCTGTTGTTTATGATGTGAACACAAGGAAAAAAACTAAAATAAAGAAAGAAAAACAGAGGAAACTTTTTAGCTGTGAGGTAGCTGCAGCCTCCACTTTTATGAGGTTTGAGGCTTGGTGTGTGGTAACAGAGATTTATAGCTTTCATTATTAAGGTTTTACCACACTGTTGGATCCCAACAGTCTCACACAGACCATCGCTCTCCTAAAATAACTGTTGAGGCTTTTACTTTAATAAATTGTGGTTAGACCGAGGCACTGAAAAGCTGATATGTTTTTCTGATGCAGCTTTGACCCTAAGGATGAAATGTTAATGCTCTGCAAGATCCTCATTGGGTGCAGGTGGCTTTTTGAATCACAGCATGAATGGACAGACACAAATACACACTTCACTGAACACCAGAATCTTTGATATTCAGGTTTTTCCTCTGCTCGCTGTAAACTGTGATAAGGGGAAATAGTGTGAAGAAAAAGGGTTTTCTAGATGAACTTGTGAACTCCGCTTAGGACTTCTATTTTAAATATTTACTTTTCTAATTTTCTAATTTTATATTCCTATTCATAGCGATCTGTTTGGAAAAATCCTTTCTTTCTCACCCTCCTTATCCATTTTTTCTAATCAGCACATTGTAGGAAAGTGCTGATCATGATGTTGGCACCCATCAAAAATTGTTTATGTTGACCTCAAAATCAACTTTCACAAAAGACACACGTAAACCTGCAGATTTCTGTAAATATTACATTCTGTAACACTATCAGAAAGCTGTAAAACTAGCAGAAGTTTATTAGTGATTGACACATTCTACCTCATTGTACATTTCTGAGCTTGTTCTCTTATTACCAAGTATCTGATTAGCTTTCAAAGACAGATCGCTATTTTCTTTCTTACCTGGATGATTGCTAATGAATCAATGCTGTAAGTGTTGACACTCATCAGTGTTCAATAGAGCATTCATCCTATGTACGTCAGTAAAGTAGTTGTTCACTGGTTTTATCGCTGTGTGTAGAAAGTACTATTTAAGATAAATGGTTTATAATCAGATCTTATTTATTCCTTCAATTTCATCAATATACAGGATAAACAGCAGTGACTTCAGTGCAGATTTATGAAAATATGGTTCCTTATATTCTCCAGAGACATACAGATTTTTGCTGTTAGAATTGGGGGAAAATCTTGGTACATAGTTATTTCTTTAAAAGACTTATGATTTACATTTATAAATTTGTTAAAAAGTGATTAGTGTGGACTGCATGGTGGCACAGTAGTTGACACTGTCACTTTACACCAAAAAGGTCTCCAGTTCTTGTTCCATCTGGGGTTTTTCTGTATGGAGTTTCTGTGCTTGCTCAGTGCGTGTGTGGGTTTTCTCCAGGTATTCCAGCTCCGTCCCATGGTCCAAAAACCTGCAGGTTGGGTTAATAAGTGATTCTAAATTGACCCTTTAGTGTAAGTGTGTTTGCATGGTTCTCTGTCTTGTGTGTCTACTGGCCCCATGATGAACTAGCACCCAGTCCAGGGTGTACCCCGTCTCTCGCCTGTTGACTGCCCTGCACCTGCTCCCCTCGCAATCCTAAACATGATTAAGCAGCTACGGAAAACAAGTGACAATAAAGTGTCAACTTCTGCAAAATGGCACAGTGTCAGTGATTATAAGCATACACTATTTCAGTTATGACATTTAGAGCTTTTGTGGCCGTTGGGTGAACTTTGTCTGATTTTACACATACCTTGTTTTGTAATGTCTCACTTGATGCTAGTGCAGGCAAAGACTCCAAACAATATATATATTTTTTAAAAGCAACAACAGCAGCCAAATCTGGACCAGTCCAGGATGTACTCTGGTTTAACTCAAAAACAGATTTGATACAGTGACTGCCAGCCCATCTCCATGTTTTCCAAAGGCCTGCAGCATGTGGGAGAGGAAAACTGAGGCTTATGACAGAGGAATGTGAAAAGCAGGCAGCTGAGACTTGATAGAGTGCTGTGCCTAAAACAATGGAGATAGGTTTTAGAACGGGTTGAAAGTGAGGATTGGTGGCAGAGGAACAAAGCTGCTTATGCTGTCTTGAAATGGCTTTGAAAGGGAATCTGCAGAGAATTTGATGCATTGTGAGTTTTTGCAAGTACTCTGAGTCTACCTATAAAACTTTATGGGGGTTTCTACAATGTGCTCCTTTCCTCCTTCTTAGTAGTGATTTTTGTGATGTGGTTCATTTTTTGGTATGGATTGTTAGGTTGCTATTTTAGGGGGTCATATAAAAAGGTATTAACTTTACATCAGTTTACTACAGCTTGGCATTTGTAAAACATTAACAACTGTGAATTAGAGATTAGGCAAAGGTAGAGTGCATTTAAAAAGTGCTAATTATTCCTCAGGTTTAAATGTTTCTCAAGTAGATGGAAATAACCAAAAGTCACACATGGCAACATTTATTTGTGTTGTAATTACTAAGTAATGAATAGCAATAGCAGTTTTGTGCAAGCACATTTTGGTCAACCTTTACTTCATTTATTTTTAAATGATACAAAAGCCAGCAGTCGGCAAGACAAATTCTTTGTCTGTGTAGCAGCAGGGATCTTCATGATTATACTAGAACAGGAAGCAGTGTTCCTCAGTGAGAGAGGTTATTATTTTGCTCACACATTAGCTTTCTTTTGTTTCTATTGGGTACTTGTCGGTCTTTTAAAGAAGCTGGACAAGTGGATTAATTAATTCCTTGAATGACCACACAGCTTCTACATTACTACTGTAGATGTCTATTGTCTATAGAACTAGGAAAAACAAACGCAACATGGTGTTTGCTTTCATTCCTTCATTTAAAGAATTGTTTTTCTTACAGTAAACTGTAAGCTATCTTGAATACCAGTAGCTGTCTTGGAGGAAAACTAATTTTCTTTGCGTTCCTGTCCAACCTGCCAGACATCTGGACATTGCCCGTTTCATGACCTGCTACTAAGGCTCGGTTAAAGGAAAAAAAAAAGAAAAAGAAAAAGAAAAAATCAAATCACAACATGAATTTTTCTGAAAAGCTGCTTTTAAAAAATGCTAAAGTACAGCTTTTATTTTGCCATATTGTGCTTTGTTTTGTAGTCAGACTTATTCTATAAACATACCTCATGTAATCAATTCTAATGGAATGCTATTTTTAGGTAAATCAAAAGTTGGTCTTCTGTTCTTACATTTATGCAGATAGAACTTTACGCATTTGACTTAACATGCAGTCATAATGCCAAAGTTCAAGGTAATTTGATCGCTATTACCAAATGAGGTGATTAAAATTTCTGGAAAAGGTTGTAGCTTCGACTTAAGACAGACAATAACTACTCGTTCACATTAGGTTTTAATAAACTCTGAGCCTTTTTCCTGTGCCTTTAAACCTTTTTTTTCTGTACCCCAAAATTTGCCTCTTTCTTCCATTTCTGTCATTCCCTGCTGTGCGTTTGTAACCCTTGAGTCAACATTTTCCTAAACTAAATTCCCTTTTTGTTTTAACTATTTTGAAAAGGATTGTTATTTTCAAATTTAATTTAAATTTTTTTTCTCTTTCTGATTGGTCTTCAGCCTCTCACATGGAGTTGACTCAATTACAGCTTCCCGTATTGTCCTGGATACTTGTAAAAATATTATGCTGGTAATTTCTTAACTCTGAACACATTACAAAGAATAATTGCTAAACTCTTGAACTGCACTATATGCAGTGTAAAAATGCAGTTAGAAACTATACATTTTGGTTTTATATTAAACCTCCTGGTATATAAAAACATAACCAGCTGTTTTTTGCAATGTCTAGGAATACAAATAATTGTAACCCATAACAAATAACTGCATGACTAATGATCAAGTGTGGGCCACAAATTCACAGTCCTAACCAATAGCTGATGGGGTTATTACTGGTGGGGTAATGGTTGTTCATGTAGGGTATGTGTCATGCTCCCCTTGTGTATTAAAACTGAAAGAACATCACAAATATACTCATTGAGAGGGCAACAGCTGAAAAGTCTGCACTATACAGTATGATCGATGACAGATCTCTTGACTCATGCTTTAGGTATGTTCCCCCTTTTATCAACCAAGCAACTTTGGATGGTGGCAGACAGTGTGAGTGTTCACTTAGCAACTATGCACATTTGTTCCAATTTGCACAGAGTTGGTTTCCATAAGACAGACTTGAAAGAGCCATTATCAAGCCTCATTAGGCTCAATGCCAAACTGCAGAAACAGAACATAGCAGGGCCAAGGTCCAGGTCAGCAGTCTTTACTAATAATTTGGTGTATGTAGAAATGGTAACAATGATAAATGGTTTATCTCAGAGCAAATAAAAAGATGTGTGGACTAAATGTAATGAAATTAAAAAAAAAAAGGATTTGAAGTTAACCTTAAGTTTGTTGAAACTAATACATATGAATTTCTAGTTTCAAGAC
>JAOXNZ010000085.1:5648194-5676629 GCA_028566095.1 Kryptolebias brasiliensis
TGAACTTTGACCTGGAAGGACGGCTCTGGGTGCTGTTGGACTCCAGTGATGCACCGCTTATGTACAATTGAATACAGCTATGAGCATACCAAAAGGGCAGTATTTTTAAGTTTTATAAATTGTTTGCTATGAGAGTTTTTTTTCCCCCTTCATTTGTGGGACAGAATTCTTGTATAATTTATTCATTTTAGTTGTATTTTTCTATTCTTTCTCATAGACTTTTATGAGCAATTTACATTGACAAACTATGTATTGCACAGTGTTACATAATCAAATACAACTCAGCCCTGACAAAAAAAGAGAAATACTAAACAAGCTCTTTGATGGTCACACTTCTTGGTGCAATCATCAAAAGTTAAAACCCCTGAAAATGTCAGCATAATTTCTTGGGAAAATGGCACCATGTTCACTACAGAAAAACTCATGGTTATTCTACAAATGCCACCTCAAGTTCTGCCTAAAATGTCAACATGGTGACTTTGACACGACTTACACGAGGTAATATATCTGTCTCCCCTGTTCATTTGACATTTGTCTTCTCTTTACAGCTGAGCTTCCAGCGGAAGGTAGGGGTGATGTACTGCATGGCAGGCCAGAGCAGCGAGGAGGAGATGTACAATAACGAAGCAGCTGGACCTGCCCTTGAAGAGTTCCTCCATCTGCTGGGCGAGAGAGTTAGACTCAAAGGCTTCAACAAGTACAGAGCTCAACTTGATACAAAGAGTATGTATATGTGCAGAAATTACACAAAACTAGTCTTGAGTTAGTCACCCACCAAGCAAATAATAGATGTGTTACAGGAAAGCACCAACCCATGTGATGTAATGTGTTTACATAATGTCAGGGCTTGAAGATGTTATGTTGTAAATATTTTAGTAAAATCATTAATTTATGTTGGCTGGTATCAGAAAGACATTTTTGTTGCATGTAAAGGTGACTCGCATGCAGAGAGATCAGTGAAATCCAATTTAGTGGGGGTTTTTTCCCTCTCATTTGTTGCTGAACCAGATTTCTTCCACGTGTAGAATCTAAATTATATTGTTTTGCTTTACTGGACAAAATGAAAAGTTTTTTCTAATTGGCAGTTTGACTGTGCAGTGCAAGAAGGAAACAACACAAGAAAAGCAATAAAATTCAGTATTGGGCTATTTGGCTTGGTTATCATTTTTCCCTTGGCAATGTTTACGATTCTCTTGTGCCATCTTACAGAAGAGGATAGATTAGTTTAAACAAGTCATTTTTAACCCTCTTTAAACCTTGTTCTTTAACAATTTAAATTAAAAAATTTTTTTCAGCGATTTATTAGTATTTCATAAGTTTTCTCAAAAGTTTCCAGAAAAAAAAACTTTTGCTCTCTATGTCTGACATAATCAGAGTTAGCTTCTGAAAAAAGACAATCTGTTATTTTTGCGACTTTTGTGCACAATATTTAACCCCATTGGACAGTTTTCACTTCAAACTAATCTTGCATCTGTTTTGGACACTGCTGAAAATGCTCTGTGAAACAAAAGTGATCAGTCTCTTTTTGCAAGGCTTTATACAGTCCAACACTACCTTCGGTATGGCACTATAAATTGAATAAAGCCTTTCAAAGCACTTCCAAGAGTAGTGTAATTAATTGATGTAACCCAGCCAAGCTTGTCCTTTTAAGTACCTGGTGAATGTTTTTCTCCTTTGACTGGAGCACATCAATAGAATGTGGAGGTGTTTTTTAATGTGCAATGTCTCTCTTCAATGCTGGAGCAAAACAGTGGGACATGTGATTTCTGCAGATTCATGAAGGAAATTAAAATTTTGTTAGTTATAATACACAAAAGCACTTCAGAGAGAATAAAATTACAGCTAGTCAGATTGTGTGTTTTAAAGAGAATAAAATATTCTATGAAGCTACAGCTCATGGTACTTGCATAGTGGTAAAGGTTTTACAAAGTCTTTTCACTTTTGTCTTTATTTCCCCCACCCCCCACCCCAGAATATTAATATTAAATTTGTGAGAAACTCACATAGTCTTGTGTCCTCAGCTGACTCAACAGGCACCCACTCCTTGTACACTACTTATAAGGAATATGAGATCATGTTCCATGTGTCAACCATGTTGCCCTACACACCCAATAATAAGCAACAGGTAATGTGAAACTCATTTAACTTCATTGTCTGTTGTATCTTTATATTTGTGATGGATTGTACATAACCACTTAATGTCTTATCTGGATCTGATTTGTCCTTTTTGTTATTGAACTTTTCTAGTTGCTGCGGAAGCGTCATATTGGGAATGATATCATCACAATTGTATTCCAGGAACCTGGGGCACTCCCTTTCACCCCCAAAAACATTCGCTCACACTTCCAGCATGTCTTCGTGATTGTGCAGGCTCATAACCCTTGTTCGGACAATTGCTCCTACAGGTGAGGTTCAGAAACCAAGTGCACACTTCACTGTATGTAAACATAGTTACTGTATGCATCAAAAGATTGTTGCGTTTTCAGTCACCATAAAGAAATACATCATGAAGCCAATTAGTAGTCATAATCATGGTAGAACATTAAAAATGCAGCATACCAACAACAATCTCAAAAAGGGTTTCAATATATAATAAATCTTTGGAATTGGAAAAAAATTAGGTGTTATTAGAAATAGCAATCAAGCACAAGTATTATCTAACATTAACAGGACATTCTTACCTGTTTAACAGTGTAGTCAAGCAGGAAACTCCAAAGAGCTTAGGCAGAATGAAGTAGCTGACGTAGCAATGAGAATGTTTTTTAGTTGCTGGGGGTGTTGTGAGCATGTGCGAATTTCTATTACTCTAAACAGTCATATGAAGATTAGCATAATACCAGATGTGTGCAGTGAAATGCACACTGAAGATCAACATTAAAACTATGCTGTATATCCATAAAATTGCAATCATAACATAATGCTTTCTATGCCATATCTCTATTTCCTTCACAGGAAAGATTATTAATTTAAGATTGTTAATTTCCTTCACAGGAAAGAGAGATATCAGTTGTGAAGGACATTATTGATTTTTTCTGCCTCCATCATAGTATTATCTCGTTTTCTGTCATTCTTTTTTATCTTGCTGCTTTTGACTCTACTAATGGTTGTTTTAATTGCTGTCTGAGCACATTGTGTGAGGCGTTAATTGTCCCCCATGTGGGTACTTCATTACTGAGCAACAGCACAAATTAACACGTGAGCACACAGTGAATATTGAACAAATGCTGATATGTCTTTTGTCTTCTGTGATTAATACATTTTGAATTATTTAGGAGTTGTTGCCTTCAGTGAAAATAAATTTTACATAAGCCATGCAGGTGAAATCTCAGCTTTCAGTAATCAAACATTTATTGTCGCCACAAGGAAGAAATTTGCCTGATTCATGATTATTAATTAAAGATTACCCAAATGTTTGTGGAAGTTTTTAAAGCTAATTTGTACTTTGTACTTTGACAAAAATGTGTAACATGTAACTAAAAGATACTTTATTGCTCTGTGTAATATGAATCAGTTTACTAAATGTATTGGCTTCTTAATATATACTTAAAACATGGACAGTTTCACCTGTTTAAATTAATTGAATTGTTTGAATTATTTGAAGATCACTGCTTGCTAATTTGCTATTACAGTTGGATACAAGTTTTTAGTTGTGATTAACATATGGTAGGAAAGTGTACACTACTTGCACAGTGAAAGAGATATTTTTGAATGTTTCAGTAAATAAGTGTGTTTTTGATAATAACTTTAAAATTACTCTGTTAATATCCTTATTGCTGTAGTTTAAAGTGATTTTATTAATAAAACCAGTGTGCTTTACAATTCTACTGAAAGGGACAGAAGAGCTCTTCCATTCATTATATGTTTCTTGTGGAAGTTTAAACTTTGTGTCATGACTTTCAGATCTTTTATAGTCTGGTCTTCTTTGTGTGGTGGATGTTACCGCTGGGAGTGCCATTAGTGGAGTGAATTACTTTACAAACTGTCTTAAATGTACCTTTCCTTTCTAGTCTGAAATAGATTTTTTTCATTGTAATCATGGATTAATGTATTGTTTATTTTTAGAATAAAAACATCTTTGTATTTTTCTTAGTCAACAAAACCTATATGCTTTATAACACATGGCTTATTGTCTATAGACTTGCTGTCACAAGAAGACAAAAACATGGTATACTTCATATACCTTCTGCACATCTATTCTCATAACAAACATCCACCTCTGAGCCTCCCACACCATCACGTATAGACTTTCTTTTTGGCCTTTCTCAGTGGGCAGCAGTTTGTGGATACTGGAAGAGCAGATCTGCCCACACACTGGATATTTATAAGCCCACAAATCACTAAAACCACAGGAATCTGCTCTTTGATTTCTACTGGCCAACCTCCTGCCTTGAAGATCACACAGAAGCCACATAGCCCGGCAATCCTCTTGTAACAACATTTTCCTCTTCCTCTTACTTCGCATCTCTCTCAAACTCTCCAGCTTTTCTGATTTGTTTCCTTTTTTCATTCATTTTTCTATACAGAGTCTTAGTTCTTTTGCTTTGCTACCTCTATCCAGATCTCGTCATTGCTTTGCTCTGTCCTGCATGAGTCACAGGGTCTCGCTAGACTGACTCACAGGTGTTTGAGATCAGAACAAGTGCTTTCAGACCGTCAGTATAATGCATTTAGTGGGGTTTGTGGAGATGGAATAGAATAGATATAAAAGGTCATTTTTTATTGTTCTGCCTGCTTGTAGCTACTTTAGGCACTTTTCTCTGAAATACCCTGCATGATTCATTAATTATTTGCAGAAATGCAGCTAGATCGAGTACAATGCTGTTAGTTTTTTGTGCAGAAGCTGTCATCAGTATTTTTCATAGATTGATCAAATTCCACAAAAATAAAATGAATGAAAGTGTAGCCTTGCATACTGCTTTAACCTAATAACTGAGTGATATGTCAGCAAACGAAGCAATTGCAAATACAGGTGAACAACAAGGGAAAAAAACATTCATTATCAACCTTCAGTCTCCAAGGCACAAAATGTTTATTTCTCAATGCAATACTGCAACCCAGATACTAGCCATGTTGGAAACATTTAACCAGTTAAACAAAAACTAACAGGAATTTGAACCATTACTGCATGAAGTTTAGCTTTTATGTTGGCATATTCTGCTTAAACAGTAGTCAGCCCTAAAATATTGTATGGTTCAATTATCGATCAGGTCACCCTTTTGTTGCTGAATCAGCCCTGATCCTTGGAAGCAGGGGATTTTAAAGCATGAAATTTTAAAGGTCCACTGTGGTGTCTGGCATTAAGTCATTTGTTGCAGATCTACAAGTTTTGTTCACTGTGAAGTGAGGCTTTCATGATTTGAACTAATTAATGCCATTTTCAGCTTACTTTGTTCTCATTGTGTACATAGTGTCTTCCACAAGTTAATGATGCATACTAACTTAACCATCCTCACAGTCTGAGTACTTTTGTAGATGAACACAACTCAACATGAGTAACCTTCCTGGTTTGCTGCTACACAGCACAAACTGAAGTGTGCTGTGTGTTCTGACACCATTCTTCATCATTTAGATGTACATTTGTTCTTCAATGGGTCTGACAGCATGGAGTGAACTAAAAATGCATCCTTTAGATTTGGGTGTCCATGACTGACTCTGCCCGCAGTATTCAAGTTGTTTTTCCTGGACCACATTTGGTAGCTCCTGAACACTGGAGACCAGGAACATCCCTCAATAGCTGTAGTTGTTGGAAGCTATTCAGTGGTTTTTCATTTTACCTGTTTGTGGTAACAATGTTCAGTCTGACTTGTGTTTTTGCATTACTTGGCTCCCTACTTCTTGTTGTTAATTAGATATCAGGACATAAACCATAATGGAAAATGAAAGAAACATTTTGATATACTAGCCCTTTTAAGGTATTCCCAGCATTCATTCATCTAAATCCGTTTGGTCACTCTCTAATGCTATTTAAACCAGGAAAAAAATGTTCTCTTACATCAGTCTATCACAAACAAGGAAAGGTGGGAAATGAGGTGTCACCATTTTGACGGTAGTATAATTGAACACCACATGTGAGGACAGGGTGTCTCTGAGGTATGTTTAGTAATATGTGGGTGAAATGAGTATTGCTTATTAGATGATGCGATTAATCTTGGTGTCAACATATGTGCTGATGCTTGTCAGCAGGGAAGCTTGTGGGATGGGGGCTCCAACTTCCAGTGCTACTCTCGTCACCTGGCAATTATCATCAGTGAGGGGATTTTTGATTAAGCTGTTTTTGGTTGAGATGAGGTTACAACTAGGAAATGTAACCCTTGTATGTAGATAGAGCTCTTTAGACCACTGTGTTTGTCACCATATTTTGTATTTCAGACTGCGTTTATTGTATTTTTATCCCCTTCTTCACTGGTAGGCAATTTTACCCCCTTTTTCTCAGCTCCCATACAGTCTCTTTGCTTAGGCACTTTTTTTTCTAAGTCAGGGCTTACACTTGGCAGAAGGTTTAGAAGAGTAGTCTAGCTTTTTTTTTTTTCCCCTCCCTTTGCTATACATGACTGCTCAGCTGAGTTCTTGACATACCAAAGGGGGGCAAACGGCCTCAGATAGCCATTCCAGGGGCTTATTAAAGTGGAAACAAGACTGAGAAGAGAAAAGGCAGGAAATACACATTGTTTCCATACAAATTCAATAGTATTTGCTTTTAGGCATATAACTATTAGCATTACAATAAAAAGAGTCAATAGTTTTAATAACAATAACCAAAGATTTGTTGTTTTTCTTTGTTTTCTGCAAAGGAGGAAAACTGAAACTAGATCTGCCATTAGTATAAATGGATTCTTTCTTCACTGTTTTGTTGTGGTCGTGAGGTTTGCTGTGACAAATTAGATTTTTTTTTTTGGTATCCTTTGACTGCAAACAAGCAAGCACAAAATAGCTTGAAGCTTGTTTTTGTAAATTCTTTGTCTCAGCATATACCAACAGCTAACCACTTTTTAAATGACAATCCTAATTTCAGATGGTACTGTGTAAAAGTCTTTAATGTGGTGTTAGCAAAAGATCTCGAGGTGTTTTCAAGTTTTTGAAGTTTTTATTTTGTACATTTGCTGCAGTACTGTAAAAATTCCACGCTTTACATACATCTTTAGACAAAATGTAATAAAATAGTAAATCAAAGCGCAAGTTTGTCTTTGAACAAAGAAAGGAAAAACTGGGTTGTTATTGTTTTCTTGTCTTTTTTTAACTCGCCTGCATTTTCAGTTTTTTTTTTCTTTCTTTCTCTTTTTTTTTTCTTGTGTAGTGTGGCAGTCACCCGTTCCAAAGACGTGCCCTCTTTTGGTCCCCCTATCCCAGAGGGTGTGACATTTCCCAAGTCGTCTGTGTTTCGGGACTTCTTGCTGGCCAAGGTCATCAATGCTGAAAATGCTGCCCACAAATCACACAAGTTTCGTGCCATGGCCACTCGAACACGCCAGGAGTACCTGCGTGACCTGGCTGAGCGCCACACCACTAGCACTTCGATTGATCCCTCTGGAAAGTTTCCTTTCATTTCACTGGCCCATAAGAAGAAAGAGAAGACTCGGCCATTTGAAGGAGCAGAGCTGCGCAGTCTTGGGGCGGTGACCTGGCAAGTTTATGCAGAGGATCATGGGAACGGAGGGGAAATTGAGGCTTTACTGGCCATTTCCAATGACTTTCTCATCCTGTTGGACCAGGAGGCCAAGGCTGTGGTGTTCAACTGTGCCACTAAGGATGTGATTGGCTGGACACTTAGCAGTCCTGCATCTTTAAAGATTTTCTACGAGCGGGGAGAAAGTGTTTCCCTGAGGAGTATCAGTAATAATACTGAGGATTTCAAAGAAGTGGTTAAACGTCTTGAGGTTAGAGGGGACACACACAGACACACACATACCCCATCTCACACACATACACACCCACCAGTACATTTCATATATGTTTTAACTACCAGAAGTGAATAGCAGTGTTCATGATGTGAACTTGAACCAAATTAGGTGTAATTGTTGAATGGGTCTGGATAAGACAAGGAATTGGCTGAAGATGACATTCATTCATAAAAAAAAAAAAAAAAAATGTGCAGAGGAACTAAATCAATGAAAAATGCTGTTTGCTGTTGGTATTAATCATTCACCTGTACTACTCACAGTCTCTTCTGTCTTTCCTACTATTCAGTGCTGGCTGCCAATCTGCCAGAATGACAACATTTTTGTATCTGCATGCCAGACTGCTGTCTCCTCACTGGTCTCAGTTTATTGAGGGAGTTTCAGAAACACCTCTGGACAACATTCTCCTAATGACTCTTACACCTACACATACAGTGAAGTGACGCTTGTTCGTTCTTAGCTGTTTCCATGGAAACTGGTCAGGGGAAAAAAAAAGGTGTTTTCTTATGTAATCATCGACACTTTGGAATACATTCATTTCCCCAGTATCCCCTTTATTTGACAAAACAAACATGTATGTTTATGTATGCACTTTTGATGTTTATTTTATTTTTTGTGCATTTATGTAACATGGATGGAATCCACATTCTTTGAGTTCTGCACATGCATGCAAGTTTGAACAGCAACAAATCATTATTTTGCTCAGTATTGAGATGTTGATTGCATATTGCATTGTATGCAACTGGCCTTAATACTCAATCAGGTTAACTTCCTTAGTGCCAAAGTGAAAATAGAAATTGGTTCTTAGGTCTCTGATTCTGTAGTTTAAGTCAGCATATCCCCTTTTTCCTCTCCCTTTTATCGTTTATCACACTTTTTTCTTATCTTTTTTAGCTTGTTCTCTTTCACTCGTGCATACACAAACATTAGAGGGTGCAATAACAATTCATAGCAGGTGTGATTCTGTTGCATGATTTATTTGTGCTTTCCTGTGAAGTTTGACTTCTTTGTTGAGACAGAGGAATACAAAGGTGCCCTGAAGTTAATAGGTGCATCAATAGAGGGAGAATCAGGTTGATGCATTGTGACCAGCCACAAAGGAAAGGTAGTTTATTTTAGTCAGGAATGAGAATTTGTTTTAACAGATCTGTTTTAACTCACCGGTTTTTAAAAATATTGGTTCTCATTTTTATTATTTCTATCTCAGCCTTTGTGAAAAGGCATCGCAGATTCTTCCCAGCATTCTTTCATCCTCGCTTGAATGATAGGAGTTGTGTGATAAAAAAGAAAAGGTTCAAAAAAAGTTTTTCTTATGCAACATGTTTTGGTGTTCACACAGACCCGAGGTTCACAAAAACAGCCAAATTTGCTTACATTTGTGTCAAATGCCGAGTGTGTAAGAACACACGCACATCTGTGAGAGGTGTTTTTACCTTTTGCCATCAATTCATTTTGATCTCGCTTAAAAGAAAGTTTCTCCCTGTAGCTAAGCAGAAATGATTTGTACATAAGTACTAAAATATTTATACATTCCACGTCACAAACCAAAATTACGTTTAATCTTTGCAGAATCAATTCAGATTTTATCAAAACAGCATATAATTTAGTGCAGAAAAACTTAATCCTGACCTGCTGAGTTACTTAATATTTGTGTATTTCTCTCTCTCATTCATATTTCCAGTTTCTTACTAAAGGTTGTGAGACATCAGAGATGACGCTTCGTCGAAATGGCCTGGGACAGCTCGGCTTCCACGTGAACTATGAAGGCATTGTGGCTGAGGTAATAAACCATATTTAAAATAACTTTATCATGGAGGCAGGAAACTTACTTACATAGCATATCTGGACATGATTTAATTAATATTTAGAAGTTTTTGTTTCCTAAGAGCCAAATTACTTTTACAGATGTATAAGAAGTAGAGATAAGTATATTTGTGTATTCTCTTAAAAGCACAATTTTAAGTAATAGTATGTGTAATATAATAGTTAATTTATTACTGATACAAACAGTGGCTCCATTTTCTGCCTTGTTTAGAAGGGTGGAATATGTGTATTCATCTACTTTTAAAGTTATGAAAGAAAGCCTTGCAAAAATGTTCTAATATGTTTATCAGATTTGTACAAAATATTGCTAGGACTACAGCAGTAACATAGTTTTACTTCAGCAAGTTAAAATAATGTATTTGAGCTTTGTAGTGTGGTGTCTGTTTGAGGTACATTGACTTATTTTTCCAACATAAACAATGGATTGCCATTTAATCTACAAAGTTTGATGATGCTTTACAAAATGATAAAAATACAAAGACTATAAAGAAAAAAATAATCCAGAAGATTCTCAAGAAAGTTGTCTAGTATTCCCATTCCTGCTTATCAGCTCATTGTACTGAATTGTGTCTGGATCAGAGAATGGTACTGTGCATTGGAGTATCTTAATTATGACTTTTAATTGCTAAGTCTGTTTAAGCAAGTTGCCTAAAAGCTTAGTTCTCTTTGCAGTGCAGAGTGGACATTATTATATACCTGAATGAAGACACTTAATATTTTCTTTAGATTTTTTTGTTTAGTAGACCTGGCTTCAACTTGAAAAATTAAAAAATCTCTACTGTTAGAAAAATTGTGATTTTATAAGTTGGTCAACTATTGCAAAGTTTATTAAAACTGTGTTACTCCTAGGTTGAGCCTTATGGCTACGCCTGGCAGGCTGGGCTGCGTCAGGGAAGCCGCTTGGTAGAAATCTGCAAAGTCGCTGTAGCAACTCTGACCCACGAGCAGATGATTGACCTCCTGCGGAACTCTGTGACAGTGCGTGTTGTTATCATCCCACCACATGACGATGCCACTCCACGCAGGTATGTGGGAGGAGAAACTGAATATGTTTGTTCAGATCAACACTCAGCGGGCATAACGACTGTGACATCACCCATTGTTTTGTGAACAATTATTTTGAGGCTTCAGGTTTGACATTTTAGCTGTCACCATCATGATTTTCTTTGGCTCCAGAGTTGATAATGTTTATGAACCTTTGTGGTGTAATTTCAGTTAGTTACAAAACTATGTTATGAAGGACAACTTTATTAGCCTAAGGTAATTTGAGACATGACTGCTTATTTTAATGAACAAATTGAAATCCTACAGCTTCTAGGCAATACAAACGCATATATGCTTTTTGTCTTATTCTCATCATTTGGTATTTAATAGTCTCACTCCTTGGGGTATGAGAACACAGACGCATTTAAACGAAACCATTTTTCCTCTGTCTTTTCAGGGGCTGCTCAGAGCTCTATCGAGTGCCTGTGTCAGAATACAAAGGCAGCAGCAGCGATAGTGGCTCCTTCGAGTACAAGTTCCCCTTCCGCAGCAACAATAATAAATGGCAGAGGACATCGAGCAGTCCTCAGCAGTCACTGACTGCCTCTCCACAACCTCACACACCGAATCGAGCAATCAGCCTGGGAAGCTCAGTAGGGAAGACCTTGTCAGCTGAGAGGCTAGAGAGAGGCACTGCCATTCCACGCAGCGTCAGCAGTGATGGCCGACCTCTGGACTCCAAGAGGTTAGGCCTTGTTTTTAAAAAAAAATATAGATTATCATAAAATAATACTAAAGAAGGGCTTTCTTTGAGGATAAAACCTCAAAAATATGTGATTTGATAGCCAGAACTTTAAACAGCTGTTGAACTGATCAAGAAGCCCTTGGTACTGATTATTACATGTTATTCTTATGTGAAATCATTTTCACCTTCTTTTGTTTCACTCATTTCACCTTTCTACTGAAATAAACTGTGAAGGTAATGTCTCGGCATAGCACATAAACAGAGCCAGTGTTTGTCTTGCCAAATATTTAAGCAGAAGGCTTTTTAGCTACTCTGACATTTCTTTCAACCTGACTGTGTGGGAACTGGACTCCCAGTGACTGTATTTCCTCTCGTTATTTAGTTTCTGTTGTACATGTTTTAAAAATATATATTTCATTCATTTTTTAAAATATTTTGTTTTTATTAGCAGATAAATTCACACGGTTTCTGTACGGGTGTCTTTCTCTATTTGTTTGTGCTCCAGGATGTCTCCAGGCAGTGAGAGCTACAGCCTGGCCTCCTCTCTGGCTTTAGGTCGCTCCCCTCACAACCGCAGCTCTCCCAGCAACCTGTCATGTTCCACTGAAGCTTCTGGAAGCTCTGCTCACTGGAGACAGAAGTCCATGCCTGAGCAGTAAGGAAAACAAGAGAATACCGATTGTCTTGTGTGTCATATCCATTGTGTACAAATATAATTACACAGTATTACTAAAAACCTTGAAGTTAGCCTGAGGCACTTACTCTATGATCATTGTTCATCCTATGTTTATATTAATGTTAGAAAAGCTATTGCACATTCATAAGTTTTTTCTTTGGAGTGCATAAACATCTCAGTCTCTAAGCAAAAAGAAACTAATTGACATATCTTTAGAGTACTTCATGTTCCCAAGTTACAATTAGGAGCATGATTTATGAATTTCTATCCACAGAATTCAATTACTTTGCAGTTTAGCTTGAAATATGGTCTAGATATTTGACAAATGTAATATTGCAAAGTAAGGCACTCTTACTTTTATTGCCACCCACTTGAGCCTTTGGGGAAAAATATTTATCTTTAAAATTTCATCTTTGTCATTTCTAGCTCTGCTGTTTTAGTCATTACCACGTTAAGGTTTTCTGAACAAGAGTCATCTCAGATTTTGTATGTGTCTGACCACTTCCTAGGTTCGCAAGCAGCCGTCATTCTCCTATGTCGTCGGAGAGACGAGAGGTGGTCGGAGAAGGTGGGTCCAGTGGAAAGTCCACTCCCAATTGGTCGAGAATGGAGGAAGGTAGCGGAAGTGAACGAGGGTCAACAGGTATACAAGTACTTAGGATTATTTTTTGTTGAGCAATAGTTTAAATGTGCTCTGTACTTGGAGACAGCCTGGTGAGGTAGACTGAATGTTTGATTAAAAGTGTATGCAAATTGACATTTTATATATGCAAAGAGTGTGGGTTGCAGTTGATTTATTCAAAGGAAGGAGGAGACGACACAAAAAAATCTTCCATATTTATCTGTGCTTTAAAATCCTTTGAACTGACAGCTATTTTGAAAAGTGTGTGAATGGTTCTTGCATTGGTTACAAACTCTGACAGCCCTGCTCAACAACAACACCCCCCCACTCCCTTTTCCTTCCACCTCCTTTTCCCCTGCAAGCTGTGAATTATGTTGTCTTCACAGAGAAGGTCTTAATGTCTCTGCAAACAAAAAGGTGGAAACCTAATGAGACAAGCAGAAAAAAAGAAAGGAGATTTTTTGGAGTTGTTAAAATGTGATCCCAGCAAGAACAAATAAACTTTCTCCTCACACTTTCCTTTCTATTCTATAAGGTTTATTAAAGAAAAACAAAGAGAAATGGAAGACGTCCTCGTATTTCTTGCCAACAGTCAGCCAGCATTGTGTGCCTTTGCTTCCCTTCATTCTGTCTATTTGCCTTTTTTTGTTTTGCATAGTTTACCTCTTATCTATCTTAATGTTTTTCTATTTTGTTATTGCAAGAATTGTCTCATCCACTTTTATTTTACAAGCATTTTCTTTTTATTCTGGCTTTGCTTCTGAAAGCCACAAAGGCTGCCTTTTTCCTCTGCCACTCCTCTCATTCCCAGCAGGATGCTGCTTTGATTGATTGTTGACCAGCCATGTCCTCAACCTGTTGCTGGCCACCACAATCACAGTTAAAGGTCTTAGTCTTTCATTTTGTGGTTGCTTCTAGTGCCTATGTTGTTATTGGATAGGGTGGAACGATGCACACTGGGCCAGTTCAGCTGAAGTTAGCCAAGTGTCTGGCCTTCCCTCAACCGACTCTGCTGTCTGAGTTCTTTAGAGTTCTGTCTTTTCCGCTTCCTCTCATTTTTACCTCTTGAACCTCTGTTTTTTGGCAAAGATGATGTGGCCAAGTTCTTTCCAGAAATATCAAAAGTCACTTAGAGGGCAGTGTACTCATTGTTGCTCATACTTTTCGTCCCTTAGCTGACTTACCCATGTAGCTGATTCTGTCTCATGATTTTATGGTTTATTCAAGCATGGTATTGATAATGTGTCTAATCTACAGACAGCAGTTTACCTTTTTTTTGTTTTTGCTCCCCAAAACCTAGTTGTACATACAAAAACATCTGTTTTACCTTTCTCCTCTATAACAACTAATGATTGTAATAAATAGACAAATAGTGATATACAGTGTGTTGTATATGGATGCACAGGACCAGACCAGCTCACATATGTACAACCATCTCTAATTAGTCCAGAGAGCCCTGCAGACTGCAGTACAACTATACAGATTAATGAATATTCTAAATGAAATAGAAACCACATTTTTAGATTCACTCACAGATGTTAGGATACCACCCCTCTCTCTCTCTCTCTCTCTCTCTCTGTCTAATGCTGCTCTGCTCATTAACTGCCTGCTCTGTATATCTTATTGCATAACACGTAGACAATTACACAATAGTCCCATTTATACCAATGTTTGCCTCAGGACTCATACGCACAGTCTCTCATGCAGCACAGCTTGCCCAGAGCAAACAAAGCCAGCAGGGGACAAATTTTTGTTTGATGTATGTTGCTTTTTGATGACAAGTGATCTGGGGTTTTCTTAATAGAGGATGCAAAGGCAGAAGGAAAACAGTGTCAGTGCTGTGTGCCTCCTGGAAGTGTTGTTGCTAAATGATCTGTTGAATTGTCAGCAGCTCATCTGTTTGTGCTGCAGGAGCTGTCCATGTGTTTGTCATCAACCCCCGCCTTTTGTTTAATGTTATTGCAGAGACCCCAGTTTCCAAGTCAGGTCAGGGCTACTCGGGAGCTCCCCGCATCCAGAGGCAAGAGCAAGTCATCCACCTCTCCCCGAAAAAGGGCAGCCAGGTCAGAATTAATACCTTGTTATAAACACTTCTGACAGGATAGTTTGCTCCAGAAACCCAGCTGTTTTTTGGGTCTACTGAATGATCATTAGCAAGTGGCTCAAAGCTCATACTGTTTATAAATTACATTTCTGCTTATATAACAGCAATGTATTTTTATTTTTTTACATCATGTGATGTTCTAGTTACTCTCATCATATGACGTAACTAGGGGTGGGATTCTTTAGGCACTTCATGATTCAATTCGATTGCGATTCAGTGGGCTACAATGTGATTATAAAAAGATTATGAATGCATCTTGATGCATTCATAATCACACTTCAAACAAAATCCTGAGCCTAAAATCTTTCACACCTAAAGAAACCAAAATAATGTGCTCTACACTATACTGCAGTATAAAACAGTTTTCATTCAAACAACATTTTGAGAACTAAATGAACAATAAATGAGTCAAAAAGCTGAGTACAGTAACATAAGATTCTGTATCAATGGATGTCCATGCATCACATGTTAGAGCTATCTTACCTGCTTTCCTCAGTGTTTCCATGACTATGTTTTTGGTCTCATTTTGAACTGTGGAGATGAATGTGTTAGTATCTTCAACATAAGAAGAATATGTCCTGTTGTGGCTCCAAAGTGCAAAACATCTCACACAGGCCTCGTTTTTGGACATAAATCCTTTGCAATAAAAGTTGAAATGGACTTTGTAACTTGCTTGGCCTTTTTTGAGTTAGGTGAAAATTTCAATGTGGTTCACTTGATGATTTATTTATTTTTTTTAGTTTGCTGTGGCAGCTACCGCTGGCTGTTTTTTATTCTTCCTTCTCCAGATGGAAATGTGTACACAACTTGCGTATAGTGTGGCACTTGTCAGCATCATTTTTCCCTTTAACCTCATAGAAACCAAACTATTTCTAAACACAGGCTTTCAATCCAGAGAGTGCCATTTGTATCTTGCACTTTCTTTGTGTGGAGGCCATGAACGGACCATGTGCTGCACTTCTGCACTTCAGAGTTCTGCCTTTCGCATTCCTCAACACAACATTTCATTAACATGAAATAATGATCAGTTTTGACATTTTTAAATTGATTCTGAATTGTTCATGTCTGCATCTTGAGTGCTCAAAAAATTTATTAAAACCCTACTCCTTGAGGTTACTAAATTACATACAGTAACTGTTTTTTTTTTTCTCTCTAAAAAATGAAAACTTACCCGGTATTTTTTCTTGCTTTTCAATTTTCTATTTGCCTTGACAGTCAGATGGCCCTTACTCAGGTCACTCCAGCAGTAACACTTTATCCAGCACAACTTCCAGTGGGGGCCACAGTGACAGCGACAAATGGTACGATTTGGGAGCAGGTGGGGGCTCCAGTGGCGACCAGGGTGATCCTGAGCCTAATGGCCTGGGAGGCGGAGGATACCTCCAGGGTGCCTCTGCTGACAGTGGCATTGACACGGGCTCATACGGAGCCCAGCATCATGCCCACCCCCACTCCCATCATGGCAGCACCACATCACTGCTGGCTCCCAGTGGAAGCAGAGAAAGCAGGGAGCGGACTGGATCTCCATGGCACAGTCCAACTGAAGGAGGGCGCAGGATGCTTGAGAGGTCGCCTGCTGCTGCTGAGTCTTCTGGTCCCCCAGCAGAAAGAAACCTGGAAGGTCGGAGCCCTCCAACTCATCTCCTTGTTAGAGACAGTAGTACTTACAGTCTGAGTGACAGTGGATCACACTCAAGGTGAGTCTGTGGGGATGATATTTGTTATGTGAGAGCAGATAGTGTAAATGTGTAATACACGTTTACATTATTGACCTTGTTAACATTGGCAGTCAAGTTGGAAAGATCTCCAATCGGTTATTTTGGGTTAAAGGACTAAACCCCTATCTAAATCTAAGATGTAAATTATAACTGCACTTATATTTATGACAAGGACATATAAACGTTAATTATTTAATTATTTTACATCAAACTGCTGTTCCTTGGCAGTAATCTTTTAATTTATTATTTTCCTACAAGATTTATTTGGTATCATGTCGAGGTCCATCTTAATCTCCCAAACTCTGTAGATATAAAACTGGTCTGAACCTCAGTTCTGGTTTGTGTCAAAGACAACAAGCTCAATATGTTTCTTTTTGGCAGACAATTTGCATTCCTAAGATTTCCATTCATAATACTTTAAGTTGATGATCTCCCTCTTTTTAATGTTCCAAACACAGGGTTGGAATCATTTAAGTTGAAAAATAAATCTTAAGAGTTGACTTATCGTTATCAAGTTAACTCAAATGACAAAACCCTTCAGCTATGTTTATTATTTACTTAGTTTTACTCAGAAATGCTGAACTCTTCGTGCTTTTTACTTCTCTTGAGGAAAAATAGATCTGAGAAGGATTTCACTTCTTGGAAGAACCGCTCTCATTTTATAAATACAATTCAGTATTTCACACCAAAGTTCAGTTAGCCTGACGTTGAGGCCTAGAGTGAAGCTAGTTTGTGTTCATAACTTTAATTTCTGCTCATCTTTAACAATTGTTCACTCTGAAAGACACATGATCCAGCCAGAGGCCGAGGTAACCGTCCGAAGCAGATGGCAAACACAATCAGTGTGTTGCCTTGAAGTAATAAACTTTCTTATCCCATTGAGCTATGTAGCTTTTTCTCCTTCCCTCACTGCTTTTCATAGCTTTTTATTGGTGCAGATTTTGACTACTATCCACATTCATTCATACACTCTAAAGTACATTAAAAATTTCTTGAAAGGACTTATACACACACGCACACATTGAAAGATAATACTTTTTCAGTGATATTCAGTGTTCTGTCAACTACACTTTTATCACCTGCCGCTGAAGGCAAAGACAATAACGTTTTTGTCTGCGTGTTTGTGTTCATTTGTGGCACTAGCAAAATATCTTATGAACCAGTGGACGGATTGTAATGTAACTCTCAGAAAGTAATCAATGAATGTATATCTACAACTGATTCACTTTTGGAGGCAACCCCATTCAAGATGGCTGCCACAGCTAAGCAACCTCAGCAAACACAAAAATAGCTATAACTCATCCAATTATACTTATATTGAGCTAAAACTTTCCGTTTTAATAGTTGAATCATTCCCAATCCCAACACATATTCCAACACTAACCATTCACACAGGATTTGTTTTTAAAACTTAACTATTAACTCTTACAATCAACTCTGTTTATCTGATAGAAAATATTTCATGAACCACTTTTACTGATTTTACTGAAACTCAAAACATAATCAATGGACATACATCTACAACAGTCAGCCCACTTCAAGATGGCTGCCAAAGCTAATAGACTTTGTCAATATTGAGCTAAAACCTTCTGTGAGATTAGCTGAAAGTCATTTCCAGCTCATACACTTCGTGTTAACAGATCATTCAAGATTTTCCAAAATCGCATTAAATCATGCTTAATGTTATTTAAAACAGCTAAACTGTAACCCCAACCCTTCTCAGCATAAAAAGATCTTAGTTTAAAATTCTAGCAAGAAAGGTGATGGGTGATAGGCATTCCTTAAATAATTACTAAACCTTTAATTCTTTAAGAAAAGTTCTATCATACTGCTTTAAATTCTGCTTTTATTTTAAATCTGATTAATTTATGTTCTAGTTTATCATCTTAATATGTGCCTAACCTCTGCAGCCGGTTCTAGTTCTTGTTACTAATGCCAAACTTCTCTGAAAAAGAACACATCTTAGGCAGCCTTCTTCTCAAAAAGGCTTTTCTGGAAATCAAGCATAAAGAGTAATTTTAATTCCCTCTTATCTTTCCACATTAGGCCTCAGGAAATGTGGAACACATGTCCTACTTTTCATTGCTGAGCTCGTGTCTAGAGCTGAGAGAACTCCAGTAACCACCTCTTCCTGTTTGAGCAAGTTTATTTCAGAAGTCCAGATAGAGTTACAATTCCTGACCTGGACATCATCTGTCCAGCATTTAGGATCCATTTGTATTTTGTCAGAGTAGTAGAGACGAAATAAGAGAGCAAGCAGGCCAAGAAGCTTCATCCATTTTCCATCTTTAACCAAATAAAAAATGTTCTCTTGGAAAATCCTTGATGGAAAAATGTTGAACTATGAAGATTTATAAATGCCTGCCCAAAGATAAATAATGATTTCCAAAGGAGCAAAACAGTTTATATTCTCCTCTATAAATTTGTAAGACATAAGAAAAAAAAATTGACCCCCCCCTCGTCAGTCATGCGTATCTCATTCCTCTGTATTTTTCCAGGCACTCTGGCCACAGCTCTCCCAGAGAAGAGTCATCATCGTCATCCACCTCCCCTTCGTCTCAGACCTCAGGGCCCAAGAGCTTCTACCCCCGTCAGGGAGCTCAGTCCAAGTATCTGATCGGCTGGAGGAAACCTGGCTCCACCATCAATTCTGTGGATTTCGGAGACACGCGGAAGTAAGAATGCACAAAGAAAGCATGGGAAACGTGGCAGCATATTCTTTTTTTTAAAAGTGAATTTACAGCCTGTGTATTTATTTATTTTTAATCATAGTGATGACACACAGGCTTAATGAATTTTAAATGCCTTTGTTGCTAATTTCTTATCATTTAGATTATATTTTGTCATTTAGCAAAATGCTTTTAATTTAAAGAGACGTAAAAAATGGAGTAACAACATTTTAGCTTTAGTGTAGTGAGAAAGTCAGGAGTAAACACTAAGTGCTGTTTATCTCTATGAAGAACACAAACCAAATGAAGTGTGGGTTAGAGGTGTTAAGAGAGGAGGTGTTTATGAAGTAGCTGAGTTTTTAGGAGATTCTTGAAGCTAATGAGGGATGTTCCTGCTCTTATGATATTTGGTAGCTTGTTCCAGCATCATGGAGCCAATTAAGAAAAAAAAAGTTCTAACTTTTACTGCCTCGTGCAAAAGGGATGGCAGAACAAGACATTATTCATCAGTGGAGGGCTGCACAAGAAGGAAATATGTGGGACTGAATATAGAAAAGTGAACCCAATGTATACAAGTTCAATTTTTTATTTCCTAAACCTTCCAGCTCCTGTAGGACTGAACAGATGCTTGAACTGATAATAATTATAAGCATCTACAAAGTAAATGTCCATTCTGAAAATTTTCTGAAACTTATTTCAGTCATGTTTACAGTCTGAGTAAGAGCCTGTCCTCTGCCTCTGATAAAAGTTAAATATACTGTACTGTGGAATATCCTTCATGCAAGACTGATTTTAATTCTTATTACATTTCTATCACTAACTGCCCAGCCACTTTTAAGTTAATATCCTTCATCAGGAGTAACATAGATGATACTTGATTGCCCCCTTGTGGCTGAAAAGAAAATAGCAGCAACTACCAGTTGTCATTTGACCACGTTTCTTTTTTTAGTTATTCTTAGATTGTTTAAACATATACATAATGTTTTGGTGGATGGTTATTTTGCCTGTTTTTGTCTTAGGAAATCTCCTGGAGAAAGTGGAGGAGAGCTGGTTCCAACCCCAGCAACCAGACCTTCTCTCAGAGACATGCATTCACCCCAGCAGCATGCTAAATCGACCATAGAGGAAGATATAAAGCGGCACAGTGCTCATGACACTCCCCCACCACCGAGAAAACACAAGGAAAAGGTACCTGCTTGAAAAGCAGCCAAAAAATAAAAGTGAAATTTATGCCAGAATTATCAGCTTTTCAAAATAAATTTCTGTGTACTGGAGTTGTTCTACTCTCCTTCCAAGTAATCCTGTCTGTTTTCATTTTACTTGAAAACCACATTATGTAACTGGATTTTCTTTCCTTCTCTTTTATATTATTTAGTTGTTTTTTTTTTCTAGCGTTTAAAATCCTTAAAGAAAATAAACATGCAAATGTGTTCATTATACAGTGCATTAATTTGGTCACTGATTAAAGTAAACATTTAAAAGACTGTAATAATGGCACCAAAATTAGAAGTTTGAGTTCAGTTTATTTTTTTTCTATTTATCATATTGTTATCCCCACACCCACCCTGTACTCTCCACCCCAATACAGCACGGCCAGAAGTCGCCGCCGGGCCAGCCCCTCAACCGTCACCGCTCGCTCCATCGCACCCTGTCAGACGAGAGCATCTATCGTGGCCAGCGGCTTCCCTCGCTGAGCGACTCAGTGACTGAACCAGCTCTCAGCCCTGACGTCCTCTTCAGCTGCTCCACCCTTCCTCGCTCACCCACCACCCGTGGTGTCCCCCTCAGACGGCCTTCATACAAGCTTGGAGTCAAACTTCATGGTAAGAAAAAGAAGGAGGGAATAGTTTTCTTATATTTCACTGCTAGACTTTAATTATTTTAATTTAATATGTTACAAAATGTACAAGCTACAAGCTTTTACAGGTGCACATTTTTATTTAAATGGTGTTTATTGACCGGTAAATGCTCCTCATATATTTTTTATTGTTTTAGAGCTTACACTTGCTCCTGTTGCTTTGTAAAACAGTATTATTGGTCACTTAAATTATCCAGGTGGCATAAACAGTGCTGAAAAAAACAGATTGTGGAGATAAAATAAAGAAATATAACTCTAAATAGAAAGCCAGTCTAGTAGACCTAAACAACGGGATGTATCTGCTGCCTGCTTTGGATTAAAATATGTAAAAGAGTCATAGATGTGAAATATTTAATTTTCATCTCGTACTTTTCACAATTTAAAACAGGTGACCTTTCAGCATCTGACACCTCATTGGTTGATTTGGTGGAGCGTCACCGGGGACCCCTCCCTCAGGAGCTGATGCCTCTACCGTCCTCAGACAGGGACAGTCCTCTTGAGTGGACACACCTGGTGGATGTGGCCAGTACCTTTGAGAATGAGAGAAACACTCACTACAGTAAAAATAAACTTCTATTCATTCTACTATTTAATGTAAATAAACACACTCTTGTTCAGGCACTTTTTGTCACTTTTGTACATTTCTGCCTCCTCCCAGTTCAGAGAAGTTACGTGTTCGGGGACTCAAACCACAGAAGCAGCGGTGCATCCAGTCCTCAGCAGCCCCACATGGAGCTGCAGCCTGCCCCTTTGTCCCGGCCCTCGTCAAGGTAATGATAAACTCATGTTGGCTTTTATTAGTTTGTTTTTATAACATGTTTCTGTTCAGTGGCCCCGCACTTTTATTAAAACTTTAGAACTGACTAAAT
This sequence comes from Kryptolebias brasiliensis, assembly GCA_028566095.1. Lineage (NCBI taxonomy): Eukaryota > Metazoa > Chordata > Actinopteri > Cyprinodontiformes > Rivulidae > Kryptolebias > Kryptolebias brasiliensis. The sequence goes on from JAOXNZ010000085.1 coordinate 5,670,159, forward strand.
AAAAGAAAAACGCTGTTAGAATGAGGAACAAATTGCTGCCACAGAATCACTGGTGTAAACAGTGTTTTTCTCACAGTTAGGCAACAAATTATGAGCTCCAGCTTGCCAGTTGTTGACATACAGTAATTATTCACTCTCTGCTGTTGAGTGTGTTTACAAAGCCTCCTCACAGGATGTGTTTTTCCTTCCACAGTGAGGGTCACATAGGGCTGGAGAGGAAGGTGACTAAACTAGAAGCTATGGTGAAGATGCTACAGGAGGACCTTAAGAAGGTGAGACAGACTCAAAACAATAACAAATATGCAGCACATGCTTACTGATGAATGCACAGAGGTCCAATTGATTGGCACCCAGTTTATAGGAACTCTTGTCTTTGTGCTCTTTTAAACTAATATTTGTTTTGTTTCAAGAGCTAGTGGGATGGGAGTTTGGGAGTTTTATAATAAAAAGTGACTGCCATTTAAGATATACTCTACCAAAAAACAGGCATGTTAATTATGCTGTACTTTAATGCTTGTTAATAAAAATAAGCATTTTATTTGACTGCAGTAATAGCATCGGTGAGGGGAGGAAATCCTTCTTGCATGCAGTCATTGTAAATAAAATATTACACCCTCTTTCAAAGCATTGTGACAAAACATAAACGCATCAGTTTCCTATTGGATCTTAAAATTAGGTGAAGACAACTTCAGACGAATATCAAATAATTTTATGTTACATCATGTCATTATTTAACAAAAACATTGTAAAATAAGAAATAAGACAAACAGCTCAGTCCAACTCTATGCTTGTGTAGAAATTAGGTGTGTAATTATGAGACAGGTGGTGTTGATGAAATGTATTGATTAGGTGATTATCAGCATTTGTCTGGAGCATTTTGGATTAAGTTCCTTAAATGTGTAAAAATTTTCAAAGAAGACATCAAAGGCCTGTGTAATTTATTTCTTAGGGTTAGGTTGTATGTACATTCTCTTTATGTATGATATGTATGCACTTTAAAAAAATGTTATTCAATTTTTGCCTAAAAGACATGTTTAGTTAAAAAAAAGAAGAACAACAATTGCACTGGCGGATTTAGTTATTTTAACAAATATAAATGATTTAGTTCTTTATATTGTGCTTTCTGGAAAGATAACCAAATACTAGCTTATTTCAGACTTCTAACCTGTTGTTTATTTTATTTATCATTTCAAAGATGAATTATTTCTCTTTGGTAAGATAAAAGTACTTATCTGATAGCTTGATTTGATCAATGATTATAAAAACAATGAGCTACATCTGATTGACAGTAGTCTTAGTTTTTCTTTTTCTTTTTTTGCTAAAACGAGTCTCAGTATTAATGTTCTTGCCTTCAGCTCAGGGATTAGTTTTGTTGTGCTTTGTAAAGATTTCAGAATGTCAACTGATAAAATCTGCCCACAGAGCTGGTAGTTGTGACTTTGTTTGCAAGCTTTAAATGCTCAAGAAAAACACACAAAAAATGTTAACTTGGGTTTTATGTTGCAAAGAGTGTCTCTAAATAAGTGTAACTCAAGTTATTTCCAATGTTGTCAGCATGTTTACATGTTCCAATATCTGCTTTAAAATGGAGATTGATGTGCATGACATCTTTATATTGTTTATGTTTTAATTTATAGAACAGTTTGCTTTAATGCTTTGCTATTTTTTTGTTGTTGTTTTGTAAATAAACTTGCTAGGAACTTGTTTTTTTTTGTTTTTTTTTAACTCTGAACTGTTTTTTGTGTTTTGTTGAATATTTGTAGGACAGAAAGCACTCGCCTAAACTTCCATTTTATGATGCATAATCTCATTTTCAGCCTGTCCCTTTTATGCACAAGCTAATTTTAACTTAGCCTACTTGATTAGCTGTTGCTCTCTCATGCAGAACTTTCTGAAGATTAACCTCCTGACCCTTCTTTCTTTCACAGGAGCGGGAAGAAAAATTGCGGCTTCAATCTCAGATCAAGAGGCTCTGGGAGGACAACCAGAGACTGCAGGAGGAGTCCCAGACCTCTGCTGCTAAGCTCAAGAAGTTCACCGAGTGGGTCTTCAACACTATTGACATGAACTGACCTCTTCTTGCAAATTTTAACTCCCACTTATACGCACACACACAACTCATCAGCACTCAGTCTGGGCGAAGAGGCAGAGGGTGATCTCAGATACCCCATTGTTAAACCTTTTTACAATCCTCTATTGACCTCAGACATGAGTTGGAAATACTGCCAACATCATTAAAGGTCTTCTGATTACCATTTGAAGATGAGATTAAGACTATAAAGGACTCATTTCTACTCTCCTGGTTAAACTTTCTCATGTGATTGAAATATTTTTTGCAAAATCGCCAACCAGAAGAAACTTCATGCCCTCCTTCTACATCCCAAATACTGCCCTTTGTACTTAATCCATTGGTAAAACGGAAGATTCAGCTCCTTGTTCATGCCGTCTTTGCTCAGTAGATGTGCTTCTCTTTATACAACATTTGACCTTTTACGTTTCGATTTCTTCTTTTTTGTTCCTGCTACTTTTTTTGAAACGATGTCCAGCTGCTCTGAAAGGGGACAAAAGTCTTTTGTGCCAAATCAAAGCCGCATCAGCATGGTGTCGCTCAGACATCCCGGTGATCTAAAAGAAGAAGACTGAAAAATAACCCACACACAGGTACGCAACAGATCTGCTTGTCTAGCAGTCAAGCGTTTGTTGGAGCACAAACAAATCTAGACATGAAAAACTGAAGCCACAGCACAGGACGGAAAAGAGATTTCCTTCGCATGTAAATGGATTAAACTAAATTAGCTCCTGTGTTTTTAGACTCTTTAAATAAAAATAACTGGACAGCCAGCCTCACTATTTTTCTCCTCTGTGCCACTAAAATCTGGATTACAACATCCTTTTTGACTCCACAGCATAAGCCAACGTCTAAAAGAGGAGTGTATTTAAAAGCCATCGGCAAGTAGTGCCATAAAACAGGATGGATCCGAGTTCTTTGGTCCATCTCAGTTTTTAAAGCAATAGGAAGAAGTCAGGACTCCTGTCTTTCCCTCATCAAAGGGAGTGTTATCTCTGATAAGAAGCTTGAAGTGGAAAAAGATAATTTGGAGGGTACATTTGCAAGAACACCAATCTCTGCTGCACAAGAGCCTTCGACCTTTTCCACTGAACGTCATGCTCAGGGGGAAGAAGGAAAATAAAGACTTCTCATCATCTCACTGCCTGGAATACAGAGAGAGACGGCTGATAATAAATTACAAGGACAATTTTAGACAGGACACGTTGGAGTCTTTTATCCCGAGGTTAATTTATTTCCTTGTATTATATTTCCAATAAATGAGTTGTTCTATTCGTACAGTACAACTGACAGTGTTTAGTTCTTTAAGGCTAATGGTCACTAGCTATATCATTTACCTGGCTTTCTTTCTTAATTCTACCTAAAGCCTGACTAATATGCTTTTTATTCTGTATTATGTTGTATTTTGTGGTGCCCAAGCCTGCTGTCGTGTTGCTTACAGTGCCCTCTAGTGGTGACCAGTGGAAGTGTCATGGATTGTAAATGTGCTGCCTGTCGGTCTGTATTTTTTTTTTCCAAATGCCTCTTTAGTAATCAGTGAGACATCAACCACGAGGCCACACAAACATTTAGAACAGGAATAAGAATCAGAAGAATCAGCAGCCAGGTTGTTAGAGACAATCAAAGGTGGGTTTTTAATAATAAAAAAGGAACAGACTTAGTGTGCGTGTGTGTGTGGATGTTGTTTGTGCATAACATCTACAGTTTTCCTCAGGTTCAGCTTTTAGGAAAAAGGTAATTTCAGAAAGTTAAGAAAAATTGCACATTATAATAAAATGGATCATAATTAGAGGGACCTGCAGTGTGTGCCGAAAGCGTGGTGGAGTGTTGTCATAGCGTGAATGTACATCAGTCTATCCAGCCGTGCCTACAGTCACACCTTTTGGTCATTTACTCCCAGGCATAGCAGGGACGTGCCTTTGAAACAGCGCCTGGGGAGCAGATAAAAGGGACAGCATCTTCAGCTTCACCCTGAGAGATAAACACACATGTTACAGCAACACACACTTTTTTTTAAAGCATTTTCAAACATTTATTTACTGCTGCGAGGCGACAGATTTGTGTATTACCTGACTGCAGTCTGGCAGGTCAGCAGTGGAAAATGGTGTGTGTGAGAGGTTTTGATATGTGTGCCTTTGCAATAATTACACAAGTGTATTTTAAAGCGACAGGACCCTGTAAGATAAATATAGGAAAATGGAGCCACAAAGTTATTTCTTCTATTCAGGTGTTTCCCAAGACAGCAAGTAGATTCAAGTCACTTTGAACAAATCCAATAAAACATTTGCGTTACAATTGACTATTATCACCCACTGTTCTTTTAAAACCTTAAAGATACTTATTGCAATGCCATGAATTCCTAAACTGCAAAACTAAATCCAATGTAAAAGTAAAATTTGCGAATGGCTGCCAACTACAAAGGGTGTTTGTTTACCTACGGAAACAGCCAAAGTGACCACAGAAGAACTGTTTGGGATGTAGAAGTCTGACAATTTTAATGTATTGGTAAGCATTTACACTCAGATTTGTTGAGTATAGTATGCAGATAAAAGTTCTGTGTTTATACTGAGTGCATACCCGCATTTCAGAATTATCTCTATATATCTGGAAAACTACTAGAGTAAACTTGTATCAAACTGCACCAATTGATGCAGTTCAGGATAACCTCTATGTTAGATTTCATAGTTTGCAATAAGTACCTTTAAAGTCTATTTACGTCTCAAATGGGTGCATTTAAATCCCTGCTGCATTTATCACAAACCGGCACCAAGAAACGTGAATGTAAAGTGAAAACAAGCCTCAAGAAATGTGATGTTTACTGCTTTATTCATTCAGCTCTGTTGTTTTGCAGAGACGTGTCTTGGACTCTTGGTTCTGTTTTAGGAATCTCTTTTCGGTTTGTTTGGATGTTGGTTTTAACAGTAGACAGTTTCCATCTGGTTTAATGGTTTAACAAGCTGTGCAGTTATGAAAAACAGTCCAGTAGGTAAAATACTAAATATATTTGCAGAAGTCATCCAGGTTAAGATTTAACTCCTAATTTGTTTGCCTTGAACACGATGATGTTTAAATTCAAATACTGAGATGACTGAAGGGATCATTTATTGTATGCAGAAAATGCTCTGGTTTTTGTCATGAAGTATGACGGAATGTGCAGTGCAGATATTAAAGTGTCAAAAGCCTGAGCAAACATCACAAGCCAGTCCATTTTATTTTTTAATTTTAGAATATTGTATTCATCTCCAATTTATTTAGATTTTCTCTTCACAGCTTTGTTTTTGTTGCTTGACAGAAGGATATCATAAATGTGAATGTTAAGATGTTCAAAAGTTCCATTTTTGTAAAAAAGAATCTGTTATTGAGATATTTTGCACAATGTTCAATATAACAGTATGCTAGATTTGGATATAAGAAGGGTGATTTTATTCCTGTGCAACCTTGTCTAGATGTTGCTGATAGTTTCCCTGCAAGTGCAGCTCCTGTCCCACCGAGGACATTATTCACTCCATAAAAAGTGAACCTGACTTTTCCTAAAGCATCACCGATCAGATGAGAAAAGAGGGAGAGAGAGAACAGGCTTGATGTTGCTCTTGTTGTGGGGATGCTCGTCACGCGCGGTTTGTGAGGTCATTGATTGCAGGAGAGAGGAGGTTTCACAAAGCTCAGACGCAGCCGGCAGCGCTGTGTCGTGATGCGTTCGGTTTGCTCCTGTTCAACAAACTTCACAGTCAGCTGATCGGCTCTCACTGAAGATAAAGCTCACAGAGGACCATAAGTTTTACAGGATTGAAAATACTGTTTACATCCCAGATTCATTGTCTTTGTAAGATGTAAAAGTATGGAAAAAAAAGACAACAGTATTAAAGTTTCTGAAATAAATAAATGCTGTATAAGTTTGATGTGTTGTTCTCATTGTCTCAATAATAATAGCTCACTTTGAGTCAGAGTGGAAGCAGACTTGTCTGTCCTGTGTCTTGTGCGGGTTCTGTCTGATTGGATCTCTGAGGAGCAGCTGGGAGGACTGGGGTTTGACCTGTGGCTGCCTCAGGCTCCTCCTGTTCCTCCTCTCACTGATCCATCTGATTGGATTTTAACGGCTCCCACAGCCCGAGCCAAAACTGCTCCACATACATTATCTTCTGTTCTCATTGAGCAGTGACCACTGCTGAGAGGCATGATGGGAAATCATACTGACACAATGGATTAAAAAAAAAAAACAACATAAAGGTATTTCATTATTTATTTTTAGAGAGAATAAACTCGTGATCTCGTCAAACTAAAGTCGAGCTCAAAGATTTGTCCTACCATATTTTAATTCAGATTTTTAAAATTTTTTTATTTCATTGTTTGTTTTCAAATAGTTGTTTTCAAATTACAAAATGTGTAAATTATATGGGTAGAAA
>JAOXNZ010000085.1:5713310-5723858 GCA_028566095.1 Kryptolebias brasiliensis
AAGATTTTTTTACAAACACCTTTTTCCTTTATCTATTTCAGCAATAATACAGATGGTCAAAGTACCTTTTGCATGTTTAAAGATTATATCTGGAGTTCTTGATCATTTCCATCTGTTTTTGAATAAAAATGGTTCATTTTAAGTTAACAGAGTACTTTTAGTGAAAGACTCTTTCTTGTTACTTTAAAGAGGAGCTGAAGTCAGCCCTGCTTACAGGACGTTGGACTCCTTCAGGATAAAATGCATTATCTACCTGCTTCATTGTAATTTTTATAGCAATAGTGAGCTAATGGGTCTGCTGGACACATTAAAACAAATGATACAAATAATAGTTTGCTTTTTATCAAATACATGAATTTCTGCAAATACATTACCATGTGAATCAACTGTTTACTCTCCATGAGCTCATATTAATTTGAACATCCTGCGCTTTCTGTAACACACAGTGTACCTTTCTGCCTAACTCATTTCTCTCTGTTGGTAGATAAACATTCTGGCAGACACTGACGCCAGCCTTCTCTCACACAGCAGCAGAAGGTCATAATATGTTTAATGGTTTTCATTTTGCATCTCCTTGGCTTCCCTGTGTCGAGTAGCTATGCTGAACTTTTTTGTAGCTGTGGAGTTGTACTGAGCTATTTCGGAGGGTTTGTAATTAACTGAGAGACAGCTTTTTGGTGTGGATAAAGGACTCACAGAGGAGGATGAGAACAAAAACATGTGATTTTTCTTGTAATAAGAATTATGTTTTGTCCTTTAATTTGTCCTTCCTTAGGCAGATGTTGAGTTAATAAAACAATGTGTGCATTAAAATATATTCAAATATTTCTTCCCTTCTGTGAGACATTTTAATAGATTTACTGTTTGCTCTTTCTTCATGCGTGATTTGAGACTTTAGCAATGTGATGCTGGGAAAAATTGGTTCTCAGAAATCTATATTCCGGGGAATTACAAAACGATGAAGGAAAAAAAAAAAATTTATTGATGCTCAAAAACAATCAATGCCCAGTGGATGTGAGGTTATCTTCCAGTAAATGGGGTTGGGGGTTCTATCCTCATGTACTGGTAATTGTTTTGATTAAGGTCAAAGCTAGGCTACAGAAATGAATGCAAGTCAATTCAATGTCCTAAATAGGACAGAAAGACAAACTTGTGTGTGTAGTGGTGTATGAGAAACATTGTAAAGCACAGTGCAGAACCTGTAGAGGTTAAAAAGGCTCTCTATCCCTGCATGGACCATTTACCACAGTCTGATTTATCAATTAATGCCATAAGTTATTATTGAATGTAACTAGCAATAGGTTAATAATAATAGAAATGAAAGACATTAGAAATGCAAATGAGTCACATTAAAACCAATAAAAATGACTCATGTTTTCAAATTTTAACAATTTCAATTTGAGGAGAACAAAGTTCACACTGTGTAAAACTGAGTGGGCAGTACATACAATAATCTTTTAGAATAAACATAAACAGTGTTTGAATTTCATCTTTTACTTGTTGCCGTCTCTTGTCCTCGCCTCTCAGTGCTCAAGGACACAGTGAAGCTATTATGTTTGTTTATATTTTACTGACAATGTTTTTACAATTATTTAAGCAGTGGCTTATTTAGTCTTTTAGTCATAGGCAAATTCTATAAAGATTTTCAGCAATAAACCCGGTGAAGTGATATTTAATTCAGCAAATGTAAAATCCAGACACTCCCCTGTAATGGCTTGCTCAGCAATGAGAAAGCCATTAGAGATGTTTGTGGTGATGGAAAGAGACAAGCGCTATGTGCATCAACAGTGAGGGGAAATACGATGAGCTGAATGACGGCATGATTGGTGACTCAGCCAAAATGAGCAGCAGATGTGCTGTAAAATAGATTTATCAGCAGCTAACCATCATGAGTTCAGTGACCTGCTTTTCATATTTTTAAGCATGGCCTTTGGAAAAGCTTCAAACTTTTAATTCAAAGATGAAACATTGAAGATTCTGTACAACACACTTAATATTGTTTCAATGTGGAGCAAAAATCATTCTGAAAATTGTTTTTTTTTTGTCACATTGTTTTGTGCGTTATGTTTCAGGCAAAACAATAGAAAAATCATATAATGGTGTTAAAATAGTGGGGAAAAAAGTGCACATTAGCTCACCCAAGGCAAAATTAACTGACAAAATTAAGATTTAAACAAAAAACAAGGTAACTCTGTCAGGATAAGGAGCAGTAGGGTCTATTTTCTTTACATGTCATTCTTCCACATCCTGATTAGACAGAAGAGGTGTTAACAAAATCTAGTTAAGTATAGATTTTATGGATCTCTGCCTCCTTTTCTCCTCCATCAACAGAGCCTATTAGGCTGTTGACATCAAGTCATTCATCAACTTTTTCCTGCTCTGTCAGTCTGAATTATTACAGTATGCCTTAGGGCTGTTCAGGTATATGAATCCTGAATCTATTTATATGTTGAAATAAATTCCTGGTTTTGGATTAAAACTTTAATTATTTTTCCTCTACAAATCTTATACTTGCAGAAATTACTTAAAAATGTATCCTCCTTCTGCTAATTAATTATTTTTCTTGGACCTCATTTACTTTGTACAATATCTGCTAACTTGATGCTTTTGTTTAAACAAGAAGTCACTTATTTTAATTTTCTTGGAATAAGCCGTTTGGTGAAAATCTGCTGGTGAATTTAGATTGCTTTTCTCATTCTTGGGATTTATCCCCTATATACTGACTCCTGTAATTAAATAGCTGTTCTTATCCTGTTATCTGCAAGGATGAGTCTTTGCAAAGTAATTACTTATAAAAACCTGTAATTAAATGCTGGCTTAGATTTGAAAGATGTTAAATTTAATTCCCATGCCTTTAAAAGTTTCTACATTTCACTCCCTGAATCCCTTTGCTTGCTGCTAGGAATGACCTTCCTTCATCCAATCTTAACTAAGTGAAAACAACATTTCTATCAACTAATCATACTTATTAACTGTTGAGGTTTAAGAAACATTCACCCATTTTCTTTTACCCACTTGGTCCTGTTCAGGGTTGCGGGGAGCTGGTGACTTCCTCCAGCGGTTATTGACCTAAAAATGTTGTTCATATGAGCATGTACATGGGTTCATATCAAAATACATCTGAGTGAGATAACTTATTGTAGGAGTGTGGTATTAGCAGCGTTTTTGTAGTGGCTGCAGGTAAACATAGACACTAACTGCCACGCAAAGGGGAGAACACGCAAACACTTTGACCAACTTGGTATCACGCGTATTTTAATGGGTTAGCACATGAGAAAAGATGACCTGTATTTCTTTACAGCTCATATGTTCACACACTCATTCTTAGTCAGATGATTACGTTTGTTGGTGCACAGTGCAGAATGTAACTCTAGCTCCAGAAAGAACTCAGTGGAGTACAAAGGCATTGGTTGGGGTCTGTTTGATGGGTCTGTTAAAATAGCCCTCTCAGAGCACCCTTAATATGTACACTTGAGAGAAAGAAGTGTGTTCATGGAGCTTTAGTTATGTATTGTTTGTTCGACTCAGGAGGCAGTTGATTGCCTGCAACTTTACAGACTCAGCAAACGGGTTGATCCTCTGGGTTCTCTGGGAGTATTAAAGTGTTCCTTCAGCCATAACTTCACCTATTAGTGCCCAGGCTTGTGTCACTAGTTGTCTGGCTTTAAAGCACAAAGAGATGACATGTCTTTCTGTAAAATAATAAAATATTTATGGCTGTGACGTCCTGGGAGATGACGGTCCTCCGTGAAATACAGAGATGATTACTGGAGAGGAGCTGTCAGGTTGGAGCTGCTGTTTGGGTGTCAGAACTTATTTGTCTTTGTTGCAAAATATGAATGTAGTTTTTTCTACTGGTGCACAGCCGAATTTATAACTCAGTGTCTTACGCTAAGACCGTTCTCTTTGTTTTTGTTCTTCAGTAATAGCAAGCAATGAGTAATCAACAAGTTAGCTTCATTGGTTTCACTGTGAAAAAATATTTTGAAATGAAAGTAGCATTCCTTAAAGAATTGCTTATCGCTTGCTGTCTTGCATGCCAAATGTTTAAACAAAGGTCTTCTGTGATCTGTTGGTGCTCAAAGTAGGTGTTTGGGATGACTCCCAGCGACTACCATATCCATTTTGAGCTCAAAGTCTGTAAAAACTATTGCATTATACCCACTTTTGTTTTCGCTACAGTCAAAATCCTAAAATAGTAGGACTAGGCCAGTGGTTCATGTACTCAGCAGGTAAAATACATGCATTGCAGTTATTAAAGGTTTAATATTTTAGATTTTTTTTGTACTCTTTGCAAAGGAATAGTGTTCAAATTGCTGTTTCTCTTGTTGCCTATTAAAAATAGTGACTCCTTGATTGATTTGATCAATATTCACAATATTGTGAATAAACTCAAATGCATAAAGTGAGAGAAAACAGCAACTAACATGCAGCCTCACAGTAAATGTTCCTGCACTTTCACCCAAACATCTCTTGTTTCTCTGTAAAACATGGCTTTTGAGATTAAAATCAGAATTTCAAATTATCACATTTTTATCTTTGAGTCTTTATCTTTACTTCATAAGAACAAAGTCTGTTTGAGTATTAAACGATAATGCTTTAGTCTCTCAGTGGGGACGCTGCATTTAAAGATGGCTGCAGCCAACCAGACTCTGCTGTTTAAATGATGTTCCTATCAACAAGATTTGTCCACATTGCCATCTAATTGATTTCTGTACATTTAATTTAAGATTAGCTGTTTAAGACAAAATTAGGGAGATAGGAGTCGAAGTATGGAAATTACTGGAATAAGAAAACATGTACAAGGAAACATTGCTCTGAGTGACATGTTTTAGTTGGGGTGATACTCATGAATTTCCCCTTGGGGTCAAATGGTGTTTGTTTTATTGGCTATCTAGCTTTTTTGCTAGCTAGCTATAGCAATGTTGCATTGCACTTTACAGCTAGCTGAATAGATGGATGATTTTCTGTTGCTTTCTCACTGAATTCTCAGTCTTTGCCACCAAATGACCAATGAGCTGTGTGGCCATGTTTTGCGTGGCTTATTTATTCTACTAAAGTACACTTTTAAAATGAAAATAGGCAAATTTGAACCTTTTCTTTGTAATTATTTACCTGCGTGGTTTTTAGGCCTGGACATGTTTGTCAGGTGTCAAAATACTGCTCTTGCACTCTTGAGACTGGTTGGAGACATCGGCAACAAAATTAAGAAGGATATATAGTTTGTGATATCTACTATCAACTATTTTGAAACAAAATTGCACAAATTTTTTTAACATGTTCAAAGTAGAAAGGACAAACGTCTCTGCTACTCAAGCGAGGAAACTGAGAACCACTGCAAATGTTGCGAGACAATCTGGAGACTCTCTCGATTGCTGTTTGCCTGCTAGTCACCAGCAGTAGCAGCCCAGTGAGATACTACCTTAAATTTGAGCATTTTCCAAGAACGTGGGTGTTCATGACCTATGACATCAATTTTGGTCCCACCACCTCATCATCCAAAAGTCTGAACTCATTTTCTTGCCATCAAATATGTCTTAAAACTGTTTGTGGGTGAGACAAATTTATGTACATCTAGTTCTATATTGGAATGGGACAATCTGCATGCTTTCAAGACTTTTTTGTTTTCTGTGGCACTTGTGGTTAATAGACCTGTCATTTCCTCTTAAGACCAGCTTGAATGCTTTCCTGTAATTAGACTGTCAATTTCCCTTTTGCCCACCAGAACTGTGGCTTCCCATCCGGCTCGGAGCCTCATGGGTCACTGCCACAGCATCATTGCATAGACTTCCTAATGAGAAAGTCTGTGTCACTGTTAGTGATTCCAGTTGAGAACCACAAGCGTGTGTCCCCCCTCCCAAACTTATTTTAAAAGCCTCATTTCAAAGCTACCCTCCAAGTTGCAATCATTCCTCTACCTCAGAGAAAGACTAATTTCAAGTTGAGAAGAAATGCTGGTTGTAAGAAAAGCAGAGAGGCATAGCAGCAGGAGCCAAATGAGCAGACTAAATAAACTGCAAGCAAAACACGAGGCTTTTTACCAGAAGGGAGCATTGATCTGATAAAAGGAGATGGTAACACAGAGTAGAGGGTTTCCTGTAGTAAATTATTTACAATAAATTGTTCATGTAACTTAGGAATTGATTTTCCTTCGTTTAGATAATTTGACATTAACAATATTAAGTGCAGAGATGAGCCTAAATAACTGTGGATGAGCAAAAGTTTTAATCAATGTTTTATTTTTTTTATAATGTTTCCAGTCAGCCAGATTTTCTGTCATAGTGGTCGTGTTCAATCGTTCAAGCATTCTAAAGGTCTTTTAAAGATTTGCTTTGGATTTGGCTTCTTTTTTTTTTTTTCTAATTTTCTGTCCAGTTTTTCTACCTGACCACATCAACATTTTGTGCAGTTTGTTCTTTAAAAAAATAACAGCAAAACAAACAAACAAACAAACGGCTCAAGCCGAGCCTTTTATCTTATCAGAGTTAAGTGACTTAACAAAGAAAAAACAAAAACATTCCTCTATTTTTTTTTCTTATTTTCTGTCCAGTATCTGACCATTTTTAAAGTCAGAATAAAACATAAAACTTTGAAAATTCATCAAAGCCTGGAGAACTACTGATCACTGACCACTTTGAAAGATCGAAAGAAAGTCTTGCTCTTTGGAAGCAGACTATAAAAAATATTTAAAAAAAGACTTCAGAATGTGCACAGCACTGTACATGACTCAGACTAAATGAATGACTTTTGAATTTCCAAGAAAAAAATGTTTTTTATTTTTTAATTTTTTTAATAAGACTTTGAAAACACATTATTCTATGCTCTTTATCTGGTCTTCCAGGTAAAGGTGTACCAAAGTGAGATAAAAACTGGAGTAGTTATTTATAATCTTTGATTTGCTTAAATATCTTTATGCTGGAAAAGCCCTTATAAGTGTTAGTATTTATTTGCTTCTGAAAAGAGCTTCACAATGCTAGTTAAACAAATGGAGCTCCTACAAATGTCATTCTTCCACATCCTGATTTTCTATCATACTGCAAACATCCACGTTACCCTGAATCACTGAGAATTTACTTTTTGCATTACAGTACAAAAAATTAATAGGAGTTGGCAAGTATTAAATATTGTAAATTTTGTATTCATCATTTGGTCCAAAGTAAATTTCTCAAACAAGTTTTAGGAAGCTGACGTGCAGGTTTGAAAATGTTACTAAAGGGCTGAGAGTTGAGCATGCTGATTATTCTTACACGCTTGCCTTGCTGCAGGATTTTTCACTTTCTCCTCCATCTCACATTTCTTAACTGCAGCTGACCTCAAGTACTTAACCTCAAGCTGTGACTCACTAAAAGCAGCCGTGCACTCTGGTCTTTTTGTAGAAATGGCATTTGTAAGGATTTTACCTTTTCAAAGGAAACAATGAAAGATATGTTCTTCGGCCTGAATTACCCTAGTTAAATGTTTGTTTTTATTATGTAGATATTTATAAAAATGAAATAGCTGTTTTTTTTATTTTAGTATCCAATAGTTTATTTGTGTGTTGTTGGCTCTCCAATGATTAAATAACTAGTGAAACTCTTTTCACAGCTGTCAAATAAATGCCACTGCTATTAGTCTCAGAGCAGCAAAACAACAGACCTAAATTAGTTTTTGTTGTGTGTTTCAGAAGTTGCCTACAGCTGAAAAGCACTTTAGACTTGACAATTTCTTATGTGGTGGTTATTTGCAGGAAGTTACTTGCTACAGATATTTGCTTTTGTTAGATCTGAGAACCCTTTTAAGCAAACGGTTCCTTTTTCTGCCAGTATTGAAGAGGTTTCATCAATTAAATAAATTATCATTAGAGCCAGCTGCCATGAAAGGTGCACCATCAGTTAATTGCCTGTATCTGTGTGTGTGTTTGTCTGTTAGCCAAAAATCTCACAAACCAATGGACAGAGTTCATAGAAATGTTTAGAAAATAGTCACTGGATGTATATCTACAACTGATTAATTTTTAGACTCACCCCAATTCAATATGGCCACCACAGCAATCAGCATTAGCCAACATAAAAAGGGCTATACCTCAGTCATTTTTACAGATTTTGAGCTAAAGTGTGGCGTGGTAGTAGCTAAGAGTTATCCCTTTTTTTGAGCGCTAACTGATCACAGTTTTTCTGGACAATTCTGCCAATTTAAATATTAAAAAACTATAGTTTAAATATTTGTAGCAGTACCTTGTGTATCCATTCATCTACTCCTTTGGGTTTTATAATTTTGAACTATTTCCTCCTTAGTTTAAATGATTATAATTTTAATCTGAAAGTACGTCAGTTTTAACATTTTTCTTTGTATTTAAACATAAATGACAACAAAATCTGTCCTTTTTTTTTCTTTTTTTATGTGCTTATGAGCATCTTTGCTTTGTTTTTGTATCTCGCAGTGTCAGCCAGAAGGAATACACCCTCAGTATTTACTGAAAATCATACATTTGCTAATGTTGATTTATGAGAAAAAGGAGAAAAAATGCATTCAGCTCTTTTATTCTTATAAGAAGACAACAAGGTCTATATATAACATCATCTTTTGACATCTCTAAATGAAGATTTTACATGCTGTTTTGGTTTGTGTTTATTCAGATATCATTGGGTTGCCAGCTCAATTTCAGTAAAGCACGTGTCCTGCTGCTGTCACCTATTACTCCATATTTCAATAGCACAAAGGATTTTACCACCAGTACAGGAGGCAGTAATGATACTGCAGAGTAAAATCACAGTTTTACTGAAAAACAGCAAGGGGGCACTTGCCTTGAACAAGAATGCAATTTTCCAAACTGTTTGCAACACTTGACCGAGGCAGAGAACAGATGGTGTCTTTTGGAGTCTTGATTGTTAATAACTTTTTTGTCCCACTGGCAAATGTAAGAGTTTATTGAATGCATGAATCAAGAAGTTTTCTAAGAATTTCTTTCCTTTGTTTTTTTTGTACAAGTTGTTTGGGTAAAAAGGATGTTGCAGTGGTTTTATAATTGTGGGGGGATGCATATGTTAGCAGTGAAATAATAAATGTAGCTGCTGCTGCTCAAAAGTAACTTCAGTAATGCCTGTCTGTGTTAATGTGCTAATTAGCCTTGTGCTAAATTTACTGAACACGATCACGGCTGACAAACAGCAGAAAGAGTTGGGTACTCTGCTGCAATACCAATTAATATTAAAGAAAATATATCGATTGAGACCTTAATGTATTTGTTTTACTTTGATTATCCTTAATCCAAAAGTGCCACATTAAAAAAAAGTCCAAATTTATGACAAATCTATTTTAAAATACAATTGTCAGACATGTTTTTTCTCTTTGGTGATGCCACTTGACCCTTTTCTTTTCCAACTGGCTAAAATTTACATAAACTTCCCCTTTGGTTACTTTATTTAGCCACTACCTGCTGTGATGGATATGGAGTGTCTTCATTCTTTTCACTGAGTAGCCAGCAGCAATTGGCATATTGAAATTTTGACAGGTGTAGTGTCTCTATCTAGTGCAGTGTTGAAAAAAGAAAACAAATTAATATTTAAATATAAAAAAAGGGGGAAAGTTGGAAACAGCAGCTCTTAATGGATTAACTTAAAACTCAACTTGCTTCTTTATAGTCCAACTTTTTAAAAGGTTTCCTTCCATAATTTCAGATTAAACTCCTTAGTGTTTCTGCATCCTGGTCAAGTGTGTGTGGGGTTGTATCATGCTAACATATTATCAGATAGCCTTTCTATTTCAAGTCTATGAATCGATCCTCTAATGGCCTCAATGAGCCTTTTATTATCTCATACTCAAAGTGTGGGTTGCTGTAATGCATAGTGTGCGTGTGATGGGAGCTGGATTTTGTGTGTGTGTGTGTAGATGTGTTTATGATTGCTAATCAGTGGAGACTGGGTCATATTTCATAGGAGCGGCTCCATCTGTGGAGTTCACACACGACTAATTACCCAATGACTCAAGCAGTACCTTCACTGTTCGGCTTCATACAGCGAGTGTAACATTACTCACTTATCAGCTGACAGTTTGTCAGCTGGTACACATTAATGCCAATGAACATTTAAAAAATAGTAAATGGACTGCATATATGTAACACTTTTCTAGTTTTACTGGCCACTCAAAGCACTTTTACACTACAAGTCACTTTCACCCACTCTCACACTTGCACATCATTTTGCAGATTAGTGGCTGATTAAACTGGGATCGAACCTTCAACTTTTACGCTGGCAGAAGACTGGTATTTGTTAGGGTTCCCAACAATAAACTTTACATTGACAAAATGGGTGTAACCTTAAACCCAGTATTTAACTAGGCTGAGATTGTTGGCAACTAGTTGGCAAACTGCATTTGCAAGAGTCTCCAAAATGTCTGAAAACATTCATTGCAGTTTTCAGTTTTCTTGGTGAATTACTTGAATTTTGAATGTGTTCAAAAACAATTTGTGCAACATATTTTCTCTTCAAATAGTCAGTTGTTAATTGTTTGGGCGTCTCAAACCCTTCTTGATTTAGTTTTTGCAGTTTTAGAGCGCTAGAGTTGCATTTT
>JAOXNZ010000085.1:5732537-5742989 GCA_028566095.1 Kryptolebias brasiliensis
CAAACATTTTTTTATTTATTTATTTTTAATTTCCATTTAAGACCCAAAGCAATGTTTACATTTTTCTATCTTTCAAGCTCGATTCTTGTGACACATGTTTGTCATGACTTTTCAAGGCCAAAGTTTTTTCTTTAAACAAAGACAGTGATTTTTTTTTTCAAAAACATTTAGTTCTGAATGTTTTCTAAAAATAAAAAATCCTTCTAGTGTTTTTGCTGAATGAAAAACACATTTCAAGAACATAAGAGACTCAAACTGCAATGATTGGAGTGAGTTTCTCTTATTTTAATATATATTTATGATCTGATGAAAAATATGTAGAAAAATATGTCACAACATGTTACCTTGTTTTTGAAGAAGTCATCGTATTCCCAGGCTGTTCTCGGAAGATTTGAGACAGAACTGTGAATAGTCATCAAAAAATACATATTGAGTTCTTTTAAAAATGAAAATATAAGAAATACAAAAATACAATGCAACATACTGCAATAACAATACAATATAAAAAGGTCTTTAACTTCTGAGAGACTAATCCTAAAATGCTGTGAGATTGTAATGAGGTCTGCAGTGAGGTAAATGAAATCTGTGATTGTGCAGAAAACTCTAAGGAACTCTTAAATGCAGGAAACCAAAGACGAAGAAAGGTGCTATATTGAAAGAAAAGCTGTGGGAACTGTTGCCTCAACCTAATAACATTTTAACAACAAGTACCTGGTGAATAAATGCTTGAATTGTTTTTTTTAAAAACTAAAATATATTTTCAGCTCTGGGTTTTTTGCATTTATTCTATGGTTCCTTGTTAGCTGCCTAAAGCAGGGATGACCGATTGAGTTTACATGTTGTTTTGTGAACAACTAGTCCTGTACTTTTATACAGCTTTTATAATTTTAGGAGCTACATTTGATATTTAACATGAAATGAATGAGACAGAGAGCACATCTCTCATTATGCTGCAGTTTAACAGGCTCTGTCTGTTTGTGTGGCTCTAATTCTTTTCAAACACTCTTCCATGTCCTCTTCCTTTTGGTTGGCACTTGACCTTTTGTGAGTGTTCCTTGTCACTGTACCAGTGCCACTTAAAGCACAAAGGAATATGTTGCAATCAGTTGATTGTGCAGGGTCTTTTTGAAGGTAATTTATTGTACTGAAGATGTTCAGGAGGAAGCTAAATCAGCCAGTGTTCTCTTAAAAGTAGTCAGTGACTGAGTTACTTCTCTCAGTTTCAAAAATCTTTAATTCATGCCATTCTACTCAAATGAAGGATATCCCGCCACTATGATTATTGCCCACTGAAAAGCAAATGTGGGCAATAATGTTTTTGCTAGTGTCTGTGTGTGTTTGTGTCTGTCTGTTAACAAAATATCTCTTGAAGCATTGGTTGGATTTTAATGAAATATTAATTGAATGCATCTCTACACCTGATAAAACTTTTGGAGTCAAACTAATTTGATGGTCACCATAGCTAACTGACCTCAGAAAAGATAAATGCCAATAATTCAGTCAGTTTTACACAAATTGTGCTAAACGTTGGTGTGGTTTTAGTTGAAAGTCATTCACAGCACATACTCTGGCATGACAACCTGAAGTACCCCATGAGATTCTGTAAAATGTTATTTTCAAGGTTTGACCCAATTTGTCAACGTAAGATCATCTTAGTTTAAAACTCTGGCATAAAAGGTGGCAGGCAACTGGATATGCATTCCTTCCAAGTAATAGTAGTTCTTTATCCTGTTTTCATAAATAAACCTATTTAAAAAAGTCTGGAGTGACCCTTTTCAATTCAATCAGTTTTCATAATAGCTGCATCTTATCAAGTTGCTGGATTTCTATAATTTAGATGATGACAGAATTTATTAAGGCATTTCACTTTCTTCTTGAAACATAAACCAATTCGCTTTGTGTTCTGGCTAAAGACACGATTTCACTGACTGGATCTTTTAGTAGCAATTTTGAGAATCTCTTTTATGGTGTTGTGTAACAAACCATTTTGAAACTGGAGAAAAGAGACACTATATTTGACAAAGATGTGAATGGAATCTGCAGGTAAAAGCTCATATAGGGCAGCTATGTTGTTCAAGCTTCAAAGATATTTAACTAGAAAACTAAGTAGATTGTCAGTCATCTGTTTGCTCGTTTTCCAGTTGGCTCTAAGCCACACTGTTATCGACCAGTCAGTGTGTTAAACTGTCGCTGTGGAAATGGCGTGGAGCTTCGTGGTTCAGAGTAGCCAATTTTCTTTTTTCTTTTCTAAAATGTAAAACCCCGGCACAGAAATTGCCGCCCCTCATGGCTATGGCTGACATTTTCTCTCTCAGCAGGCTGTATACCTGCTTTATTATAGAGACAGTCTCTCTTCTCCCCCACAGCTTTTTGTTTGTGCCAAGAAAGGCTAATTGCAGCTGTTTCAGGGTCAGGCATCCAGGTGGGGTGGATTTATCGTAATATGTACTTTTGTTGGCCTGCTCTGCATGTATCTGAGAGAGCTTGCCAGGTTTCAGCCTCAGCTGTGAGCTATTGTGGCATCTTCACGTGGGTTGATGTGACTTGCTCTGGGGGATGTTCCACTTTGAAAAGCTCTTGTGTACTTTTTTCATTTGCTCCAGTGTTAAGTAAATGTTAACACACAATAATTGGTTCCACCAACCCTACAGTGACTTATACTACAGGCTGAGAGAACATCTATGTTTTCATCCAAACGAAAAGGGGCAAAAATGTTGTCTTTAGCTCATTAACAGTTTTGAAGTGTAGTTTATGATAATACAAATAGGCTACATGTATCCCCTACAAAGTGTTGCTTGTGCCACATTCCTAAAAGTTTCTAATATTTAAAATGAATCTAAAAGGTCTGGGTTATGAGTGTTAAGTTCTTTGACACTATTTAAACAAATTCTTTTCACCTGTCTGATGGCAGCCCAGTTGACAATAACCATGATCTAAAATTTTCTTCTCTTCTGGTCCTCCATTACGGCAGAATCAATAGATAATTTGTCAACGTTGACAAGTCTGTTCTGCCTGCATGTCTCATCTTTATTCTTTGCAGGCAAAATGACAGCTCTAACAGTGTACTTTCCCTCTCTTTCCATACCTCACATAGGGGCATTGTTTTGCTCATTTTGTAAAGAGACATGGCAACAGGTGGAGTCAATGGTCATCATGAAACATTTTCACTGTTAAACCATTTTAGAAAAAAAAAAATGAAAAGGTGGGCTGTTTTCCTCAACCTCAGAGAGACTATGCCACCAAGATGCCTTCCAGTCCATGAGCTGGTCTATGCTGAATGTTTGAGAACACTAACTGTGCAGCTCTGTGTCCCACACAGTTTTTAATAGATCATCTAATAGGTCTGACTCACCCAAGCCCCTTTCAGACATGCACTCCTTCATATGAATCCAATAGCATCTACTTCATATCAGAAATAGTAACCTTTTCTAATAAAGAGAAGATTTACCCAGCATAGGTACACTTTTCTATGGACTTAAAGATCCTCAAAGAGGCTTTACATTATGATTTTCTCATCTTATTCCATCTCATCACTGATCAAAACTCAAACCTCCATCCTGACCTTAACATGACTCTGATGCAAACCATATTACTTTAAAATGTGCTTTTATGTTGAAACATTGCAAATGAAGGCAGAGCACTCACCCACAGTATTATTCATACTATGATGAATGTTTTTGTTGTTATGGGAGGAACTACAGGTTAGTGGAAGTTGAAGTTCTGATTTTAGATTACCTTTTCTCTGTGCGAAATGTGCAAAATAAAAAGTCGATTAAGTGACAAACATAAAATTTATTTTTACAGAAAATACTGAACATCTAATTTTGGTGGCAGAGCTGAGACAGAAATGATCAAATTCAATTACTGAATTGTTCTGATCTTGGTCTTTAAAAATTTTAGGAGTTTTTGGATAGCTGGAGTTTGTATCAAAAATTAATCTGTATAGTAATCCATGGAATTGATTGTAAATAATGATATGCAAGTCTGTTAATGATAGATTCTTTGAAATGTTCCAGTGGGTTGTCATAACACCTGATGTTGTCTCTGTGTGTGTTGGTCCCTGCTAGTTGGTAACTAGTTTGACTAGTGACTTGATTATTGCCTGCTGCCACGAAAAGTGGGCGATCATGTAAATGCCCAAGTTTGTGTTTTTGTCTATCAGCAAAATATCTCAAAAACCACTGAGTGAATTTTCATGCAGTTCTCAAAGTAATCATTGGAGCTACATCTACAACTTATAAACATTGGAAGTCAATCTAATTCAAGATGATCACCACAGCTAATCAACCTTAACAAACACAAAAAAAAAACATTTTTGCAAATACTCAGCTAAGATTTGGTCTGTTAGTAGATAAGAGTCATACCCAACATTGACTGAAACTAAAATTCAAATACATATGAAATGTTTTTTTTTTTATGTTTTCAATTTTTACACAAATGAAAAGAATATAAATTTTGGCATATTTTCCCCAAATTTCTGTTTGACTCTTGTGACTTGCAAAAAAACATGCTGTGAATATCTAATTTAATTATGAGATAGAAGTGGATTGGTCATGACAGCAGAAACCATTAGTCATCTGAGCAGCTGTCTTCACACACCATTAAGGTCTTGTTAGAGTCGTGCAGTTGTATTGATTTTGGAGCACTGCCAATAGCAGTCTATGCCTTTGCTTATGGCAGATAGTCACCATCTATTTGATACAATAAGAGAGAAAGAGGGTGACAGCACTCTGATAGTTGGAGGTAAAGGCACAACTCTTGTTTTTTTTGGTTTTTTCAAATCTTACACCTGGTTGGAAGCATCTGTGCTTAAAGGTGAACAAGATGTGCTTTTAAGCTGTTCTTTCTTGAATGGCTGATTTTATTGTGCCAGAGAAATGCACTGTTCTTGTTTTTTTGTTTTTTTTTTAAAAAAAAGCTATGGTTAAAGTGTAGTTTGCTACCACCATGAATCCTTCACAGGAGAAAAATATGGTTATTCATTCTCAGAGTGAAACCACTTTCTTCTCCTTCAGAATCTGCCTTTTAGGTATACGACTAGAGGCAGGACAAACTTTGCTAAAAGTTGGAGCTTTTGCACATTTTTTAAAATTTATTCCCAAGCTCTTAGTATGTTTTTTTTCTTTTCTTTTAAACACACACAAACACACGTGCACACACATAAATCTTTGTCAATTAAATACAAGGCAAATGTTTTTTTGAAAATGGTCCATTATGCAAAGTTGGAATGGGATTGTGTGCAACAGTGAAGGCAACACTTTTAGCCAGCTGTACTATTCAGAAATTCACAAGCTGAAGCAAATATGCCGGGGCTCCTTTAGCTCCTCTTAAAGAAATTAATTTGTTCTGTGTTACAGCTTCATGCCCTGCTTGAACTTCTTTGGATTCACTCCTTCTGCTTGCTGTACTCATAAAAGGCACATAAGAATTTAAATATAGTTTGTTAGCTTCTGACAAGATTTTTGTGTGTGGACATGCTGATAGTTAGACTATTAATTATTTGCAAACATTTAATTCATTTAAGTGGTTTTGATCACAATTATTCAAAATATTTTTCTTCCTCAAACATGGTTTACCCCCATCCTTTTGGATTTTAGGAATGTATTCAACAGCTCTTAGTTCAATTATTAGTTTCTCCAATTTGACCAATTTTTGACACATCTAAAACAAAGTAACACCAGTGTGCAATATTACCCTGTTTTTTTTTCCTTTGTTTTTTTTTATTTAGCTTTCTCTTTCAGCTCATAACACCCATTTTTCTGGCAATAGGTAATTAAGTATCTTAAACATCTACTAATTGTAGGATTTGCTTGTAAGTTTGTCTAAACCTTTAAGAATTATAGTTGCATCTGTGCTGTCTCAAAATTGCAAAGACTTAATTAAAGTCAGAACTATTTATATTGAATAAAACAGTCCCCTCAGTCTCTTTAGAGTTTACTTTTATTACAGTCTGTATGAGCTTGTTGTGGAAATGGTCATGCATGCTTTGACCCATTGTGGGCGCCTACTAGAACTAAGCTCCACAGACAGCTAGTTTGCACATTATAAATATACTCAAAGCTTAAAAGGTCAAAACTCCACTCAGCATGAGGACATACAGTATGTGCTGCACAACAAGCTGCAGAGGCGCAAGAAGTTGAATGTGTTCTCTGACACTGAGGTGTCTGTGTCCATGAGTGTCCAAATGTAATTTTGTTTTCCTGGACTAATTTGTGCTCAAGTATCTAAAAAAAGTAAATTTATCTACCACCCCCTTTCTCATTCTCCTAGGTCAGGGTTTATATATAGCTGTCGAGTTGTGTGGTAGTTTGTAATAGCTGTCTCCAAAGCAACCAACTTCTCACTTCCCACTCTCTGATGCAAACAAAAAGCATCTGTGCAGAGAGGCAGTGTCAACCTTGCAATCAAAAGCAGAGCACATCAAACTGTTATCTCATTACTACAGCGCAGAGTGGAAATCAAGTTTGATTCAACATCTGTGCTGTGACAAAAAGCCAAAAACGTGCTGTGCTGTTGGACCTCAACTTCTGCTTTTATTAGAAGATTATTACTCAGCTGAAAATTTCCTTTGTGATATTTCTGTGGCAGTACTTATCACAATAAAATACAAGTACTGTGGAACCGATCAAATTTATTTACTATCGCTTTGTTTTCTAGGGGAAAAACAACAGGATTAGAATTACAGGGCATATAGATATGGATAAATTTGCTGTTACCCATCAACAATAATAAAACAAATCTTAACTGATGTGACTGGAGCCAAAAAGCTCCAGTTTTCTCTCTTCTTCCAGAAACTTTGGGGCTTGTCAACAAGCATTTTGGCAAACTCCTGTCTGACTTTTTTTTGTGTTTTTCCAGTCAATAGTTGAGCCTCCTGGGTTTTCATTCATGAAGCCCATTATGATTCAAAATGTATCGAATGGTGCAATCAGAAAGCAACCTACCTTGACCTTGGAGTTCAGTTTAAATTGCTTTAAATGGTTTTCTTGAATCTTTTTTTAACATTCACACTGTCCCTCTGACCAACCAGGAGTTGGATTTCCCTTTGCATCCACGTCCTGGGAGGTTAGCTGCAGACCTTTGAACTTTAATGTTTTTAATGATAATGGAGATGATGCTTTAACATGGATATCTATCTTCCTGGGCTCCTCAGCCACCTCTCATCTTTGCTTTCTCTGCTCATTGTTCAGTGTGGTGCACACAATCCTAAACTACCCAGTGTCAATGTCTGATAAAATGCTTGCAGGTACCTGTGATGGTAATCAGTGTCAAACATTTAGTTTGAAACATGACTATAATGCAAAGATTAATAGTCTGTTCGTACTATTTTGGCAAATTTTTGTAAAATAAATGACAAATTTATTTTTTGACATTTTTTTAATTCTATCTCATACTAAAGACATGCAGGTATACATTAAACAATGGCTTTTACACCGAATCACTTTTCAAGAGGATATGAAGCATTGTTTCAATGAGTTGTAAAGGTACCAACACATTTGTTTTTGTTTTAATTGCAAATTTTAAGATGAAATTTTTGCATTAGGAAGGTAATTTAGTCCTCTTACCAAGATACTTTGTTGCCATTTTGCATTTTTAAAAGCTAATAATACAAATATTGTACTGTATGAATGTTTCTTAGCCAACTGAGAAGGTAAAACCTTCAGGGAAAAGACTTGGAGAGAAACGGCAGTACAAAAGGAAAAAAGATTTCATGCAGGTGTTGGGCTTGATTTTCTCAGATGAAAGCAAAAAAGCTAGAAAGCAGGTTGTGCATTTGTCCAAAAATAGTGATAAAAGGATGTGTATACACTCCACACATAAACAGGTGCATAAAGAAAATAAACTGTAGTTTTCAGAAAGAAGAACTTTTAGCTACTCTGTCCAATTTCTCAGAAAGCCTATTTAAACAGGAACAAACTTTAATGCTGAGGTGTATAAAGGATGCTGTGGTTCAATCAAAGGTTTTACTTTTTAAATGCAGTTTTTGACAAAAACTTGCTTTATAATGCAAAGTAGAAACTAAGTAAAACCAGAGAAGTGATGGTTGAGAGATAAAAAAAAACATACAGCAGGGTAAACCAGTATTGTTTTACAGTAAATAGACAATATTCATGCTTAGATTTGACAGAGCTCTGATATCCAGTTGTTTCTGAAACTCATTCTCTGATTTCCTCCTCCTCAGATTGAAGACATTGTGACTCTTATTCAGGATGAGACCGAAGGTGTGCCCATCAGAACTGTCAAGAGTTTCATGACAAAGATCCCCAGTGTTGTTACAGGTAAGAAGTGATGAAGGCAAACGATGATGCAGAGAAGTCGGAGTGAAAGTGACAGCTGCTGCATGGTACAAATATCTCATGTAGAAGTGCATCAGTGAAGGACAGTAAGTGCTCCTGAACAGAGGCTGACACTGAAAGACAAAATGACATCCTGAAAAACATCCTGAAAAAAATACTGAAATCTTCAGTTCCTTGTGTTTCAATGAATGACAGTTTCCCCCTCTGGTTTCCAGGGCAATTTGTGTAAAGCAAAATGACATTTCATTTGACATTTTGGAATGTGGTTCCTTTGCTTGGGGTTCCACATAAAGAATCACACCAGTAGTGTAGAGTACTGAGTAATACAAGTTGTACTTAAAAAAAAAAGAAAAGTTCTCTCCAAAATAAAAAAAATTCAACCAGTTTGCTGTTTTTATAAGTCAGCTATATGGTTGCTGGTAAGCTGATTTTAGTTATTATACAAAACTAAGGTTAAAGTTTTATTGTTTTAGTAAGTATTCCACATTTTATGTCATCTGAGAATAATTTAATCTGGACAGTGTATGAACAGCTGTTAATCATTTCAAATGAAAAGCATGTACTGAGATGCTTTGTTTAATATGAATAAATAAATACAACATTACATAAGTATTCAGACTTGCAGTCACACTCCAGTGCAACTCTCCCTTATTGTTAGTCCTTGAAAAGCTTCCACAATTAAACTGAAGTCTCTCAGCCTTATTGAATTCATTGGATACGTTCAAGATGGTTTATACTTTAACTTTTCACACATGATCCTTTAAGTTTAAGTGCAAACAAAAACCATGAGGTCAAGAGAATATTTTAAAGACCTGAAAAAGCCACGACGCTGGTACTAAGAAAATGAAAGGCAAGAATTCCTAATACAGCAAAAAATCTTTTGTTGTTGTTGTTTTTAACCATAGATGCTGTTGGCTTGTATGGTGGAAGCCAGATGGAGTATCAGCTCCTTTACAGTTTAACACAGTAATGGCACCACAATGGTGTGCCATGCTGGTGGTTTTTAGGGAGTAGTCAGGATACAAAAAACTGGATGCAGAAATATATGGAGCAGTCTTGAGAGAAAAATATTTGAGTTTGAAACACATAACACTGTGGTGATTTGCATTTTAGCTTGTTGATCTGAGAGGAACAAAACTGTAAATTGAGTATTTGATTCTTTTCAAAATGTGCACAAAACGCCTCATGCATCTTTTCATGTTTTGTTGTCTTGAAGGTCTGTGTGTCATTAGTTTAGGATTTGTTTAAGAACTTTTCAGATTGTTGCTGCTGTATTTTAATCAGCTTCTGTTCAGGTTTTGATACTTCTGAAACACTTCACAGTAGAATAGTTGCATAGCTAGAAGGAAGGTGGGAGGACAACATATGATTAAATGGTTGGGAAGGAAAGTGTGAGTAGAAACAGAATGAGTAATGTTTGTCATCCCCGTAAAAATGCCTTTAAGCAAAGCAATCATTCCCCCAACTACTTCAACGAAGCTACAGGTACCAGTGCATCAGACTGTATCAGCACTGGTCAAAATGGGTCATTTTTAAAATAAAAAAAACCCACAATGGTCATTTGAACTGGATGGATGGTGGCCACTCGTCCCAAAGGCTTTAAATAATTGGAATGACAACTGAAACTTTTGAAACAGTATGGAGTCCCAGTTGTAATTTGTAAAAGACTAAACAAACAATTGGAGCCAAAAGCTATTAACGTTCCACCTTTTTTTTTTGCCTCAGTCGTTGTCATTATGGAAGATGCATTACCCCAATATGTCATCAGCAGAGCGTATCAATATATACAATTACCTCAGCAGTGGATGGATGTGCAGAGAAGCTCCATTGTTTGCATCTGTTTGACAAAGCCCAGGAAACTAACAAATGATGGAGAATTAAACACCACCTCATTCAGGAAAACAGCAGGGAGGCACAGACGAGAAAACACACTGACACCACTGAAACTAAAAGGTTTCTTACAATTTAGATTCATCTAAGAGGTTTTTACACCAAATATGATCAAGTCTTGAATATGCTATAAGCGTGTGTTGTTTTAGTTGTAATGTTTCATTTTGGAATAATTTCTTACAGAATTACAATGACAAACAAAACAACCTTACATTTGTTTTATTTTTTGTGCATTTTTGATGATTTTTATTTTATAATCCTCTCT
>JAOXNZ010000085.1:5744111-5755116 GCA_028566095.1 Kryptolebias brasiliensis
CGATGGGTGCATGTGTGTGGGTTACAGAAGAAATGGGTCCCTTTGATGTGAACTGCACCAGCTTGGTAAGCGTAGAGGAAAACAGTGCAGTTTCTGGTTTAAATCTTCATGTATCTGTTTATAACATCAAAAATACCTAAAAATAAAATGGATGAGTTGAGGAGCGTGTTAGAAAATTATTCAGTCAGCAAATGTTTTCTGCTTGTTTACTTATTGATGTTTCTCCAGCTTTTATCTGGTCCTGTTGCTGTAGTATTTTTATCTATCAGAACCTGAGAAATATTTCAACTCTGGCTGTTAAAATTCTTTGCATATCATCAATAAAAATACAATTGATCAGAAACTGGAGCCCGTCAGATTTTCTTTTGTTTCCTTTTCAGGCACCGTATTTCTGGCCATCCAATTGCTGGGAGCCCGAGAACACAGATTATGGTGGGACATTACAAATCCTTTTCTATTTTTTTGTTTACTATTTTTAGAAGTTGGTCATTTATTTGAGCTTTACATTGTTTTAAAATCAAGGTTTAGCTGATAAAAACATTTTAAGCCACAGCTAATCAACCTTAGCAAACACAAATGGCTTTAACTCAGTGAATTTTACTGATATTGAGCTAAAAGTTGGCGTGGTAGTAGCTGAGAGTCATCTCCATCCTAATCCTAAGCACTATTAAAAATCACACAAGATCTTTGCTTAAAACTTTGGCTTACAAAGAGGTAGACAATCTATATCCCTTCAAAACTGCTAGCTTTATTTATGAATGATTTTGAAAATGATTAATGCAATAAGCCTAAAATTGTGACACAATGAGAATTTCTTCAATCTAACTTTAGTCTGATACTCTGCCCTTCTTGGAAGATAACAGCCAACCTTGGAGTGTATGCGGCGTGTATCCTGTTATATCTGAATGTAAATACAGAGAACCGCTCAGTGAGATAAGGCACTGAGGCGTCACGAGTGCTGCCCTGAGTTGTGAAGAGGAACAGTTGACAGAATTAATCAATTTCTGTTCCACCTCCTGCCCCTCATCATGTTACAGAGCCCTTGTGGCTTTAGTTTAGGTTTAGGAGTTTCAAACATCTTCACGCTCTGAAGTTTAATCCTAAAGGTGGACAAACAGCTTGAAACTGAATATTTGTCACACTGCAGGTGGTGAGGAAAGGCAGAGCCTTATGGCTGTACGGACAATAAAAAAACACAGATGAGTGGAGGGATTGTGGGGAAATGTCTGGACTGATAAATTTTTGTCTCTGATCCTTTTGTGCAGCTATCTATCTGTGCAAGCGGACCATGCAGAATAAGACGAGGCTGGAGCTGGCAGATTATGAGGCAGTAAGTTCTGCACCTTTCCTTGAAGTTCTAACTGCTTCATATTGATCAGCTGATGAACCTTTGAGCGGATTTACGACCTCTCAGCGGTCCTACAGATGTTTGTCAGTAACTGTCTGAGCTCTAAAATGCTTCCTGGAACTGACTCAAACTTTTCTTTAAGGTTAAATATGGGATTTGGGTAAACGCAGTTATTAATCAAAGTGCTTCTGATATCATGTGTATCTTCTTGTTAACAGGAGAACTTAGCGAGGCTACAGAGAGCTTTTATAAGGAAGTGGGAATTTATCTACATGCAGGCCGAAGCCCAGGTCAAGTAAGTGTGATGCGTTGCCAAGACAACACAATGAAACTTGAATACATACACTAATATCATTCATAATGAGGGTTAAAGTAAAAGCAATGTAGTAAAATCTAAATTTATTCTCCCATATAAGAATCATTAAGTGTTACAGACATGTCAGATCAGAAATGTATTTTCAAATCAAAACCCTTTCATAGTGGATTTTTGGGTGACCCCAAAACTGAAAAATAGAAACAAAATATGAAGAAACGCTCAATGCTGCAGTATTTTTTTATTTACCAAAGTTTTATTTTTTACCTTATTTCATATAACATTAATTAAAATGTAAATAAATTCTAAAAGCTCTTGTTTTCACAATTAGATATGTATTTAAGAATTTCCTGCTGCTTTCATGTCTTTAGTGTGTGTGTGTGTGTGTGTGTGTGTGTGTACCTGGTTTTTGTTACCGTTTTAGAACTTTAAATTGGTATAATCTCCTACCTTGTTGGGTGGATCATCATTTGTGAGCTAGGTTTAGGACTAATGTGTGAATTTAATTTAGGTTAGGTATGTACTGATAATGATTAGGTTTTATTTAGGGTCTGGATTAGGCAAGAAAAATTAATTGAAGTCATCACAATGTCCTAAGAAGGATAGATATACAAACTTATGTGTGAGAGAAACTAAAAATAGGAATGTGAAATGCTTCTACAAAGAAAGTCTAAACTAATCATCATAATGCATAATAGCAGTAAGTATAACTACACTACAGCTTGAAAAAAAAAAAGTAAAGTTATTCTTGCATATTTTTCAGGTAAGTGGTAGAAAAATGTATGCCAGTGTTGTTGGACTGGGCTAAGATGTTCGTCTAGATTCTCAATCACTTGAATATTTGAAAATAGTTTTGAGTTTTGTTTTAGCTATATTCACTGAATTTGGTACTAAAGTAGGAAATCCAGCTGGAAACATTTCAGTCCCCAGGATGAACATTTGTCCTGTTGCAAATAAATGTGCAGGTAAAATGTTTGGCTATCAGAATAAATCAAACACTTTAAAATTTACTTTGATGCAGAAATACTTTAAATGTTTTTCTTTGGTTTTGTTTTTATTAATTTATATTTTCTTAAAAGAAAGGAAAAGTCAGCATGTGTGGTTAGATGGAATCACCTTTTTTATCTTGTATCTGAATGTAAAGACAGCGGAAAAATCAACCACCCTGTTTTTCACTGCAGGACACAGTTTACTTCTTTACTTTAATAAACACTTACCTGAAATGCTTTCCTGTAGTGTACTCTGATACTGTACATGGAAAATGGGCAATGTGCTAAATATTAGTTCTCACCAGAGTTTGTACATGTAATGCAGTAACAATGATGTTTTTCAGCTTCAAATGTCGTGGAAAAAGGCCTTTTCAACGATTCAGTCTTTAGATTCTCCTTCAGTCATGATATGAATGCCTCATGCAATGATGATGCAAAGAAAATGGTTTCCTCACTCTGGCTGATCTCACCTGCAGGATCGACCGGAAAAAGGATAAAACGGAGAGAAAGATCCTTGACAGCCAGGAGAGAGCCTTCTGGGACGTCCACAGACCTGTGGTAAACCTCTTTCTGTTCGGGGGATTAGAGCTGCCCACTTTATCATTCATCTACAATAAGCCTTTCATAGTTTTCTGCAGCATCTTCAGGGTTGACATTTAAAATCATTATTGTTAGCTGAATTGTTCTGATTTGTCCTGCTTTCCCTTCAGCCTGGATGTGTGAACACCACAGACATGGACATCAGGAAATGTAGACGGATGAAGAATCCTCATCGAGTTAAAAAGGTATAAACTTGGATAACAAAAGCGTGACCCTAACTCATTAAAAATGTTTTAAATTCTACTTTAATCAGTATCTTACAATCGGATACAATTTAGTCCCAAAACAAGTTTATACAATGCAACAGACAGACACTTTAAGACATTCTATTTTTACTCTTTCTAATGACCCAGTCAGTGTATGGTTTGGTGGAGGATGGAACACAATCACAGAGTCCCATACACACCACCTCACACCATTGCAGAAAAGGAACCAAAGAGGATGTGGAAAAAGAGGTGAGAATCTGTCCAGATGTTGTATGTTAATAGCAAAATAATGGGTTTTCATAATGTTGTAACTGAAGGTTTGTGCTGTGTCTGTATTTTAGTCTTGAAGGATCTGATTTTACAGCTGCAACCTCATTACAGAGAGGAGTGGCAGCTATATTTTTGTGCTGTCCAACTGTAAGAAATTTTGTAGAAAACTGACTATAGCTTTCTAACCCAAATTGGGTTCAATTACGTGAAGCAGCTGCTCTAACAATACCACTGCTGCAGATGGACCCTGCCAGAAAACTCAGTCTTGTTTGTTTATTGTAGTTTTCCTGAGGCGCTTGTTTGCTGCTTCAGAAAAAAAAAAAAAAAAAACATGCAAATTTCACTCTGACTCACTTTTTTTAACCATTTCATTAAAACAAAAAGCAAAAAAACAAGCCAACTCTGTTCCTGTTTTTTCCCAGATCTTATTTCTGAACACCCAACTGGATCGTCACTGCATGAAGATGTCCAAAGTTGCTGACAGGTACGAACTTCACAAATTTGACCCACATCGAAGGGAGTGACCCTGACAGTTTGCATATCTTGAAAGAGACACCAGCTTCACTCACACAGTGGTTGCCTCCCTTTATCCTCTTTTTTTTTCCTCAGAGTATTTCGATTCACTTAAACCTGAGCTCTACAGCTTTTATTTAATAGCTTTTAAAAAAGTGAAGAATGAAGAATTTCAAATATTAGTACTCTGGTCTGGTTCTTTGGTGATCTCAGTCAGGAATGACAGGAATGACAGTCTACAATAAAAGCAGAGTTAAGGCATCTGGTAGGTTATGTTGTCAAAGCTACACTTTTTGGTGTTTGTGAGGCTTTGGTTGTGAGGTTGTGGCATTCTGATGTCAGGGTTGTATGCCTCCATGCAGAACCACAGTTAGATAATAACTATTTAGAATGAAATGGTTACAGTGAAACAAGATCCAGGTTGGGCAAATAATCAAGGGATTTTATAGCAATGTCATTCTATCATATGTTCTATCACTGTATGCGGATCTGGAAAGCATCATGAATGTTTTAACCACAGTTATGGGAAACGTGGCCATGGCATCCATCAGGGGGTGCTGCAGCACCCTCCTGACCCATACTTCCTATGTTTTTGGTTTCAACTAAAGCACACAAGAGAATTGGTGTGAAAGTTCAATCAGTATTTTCTAGTAGGAAAAACTTTGGTGCATTTCTCAAATTGTTTCGAAAGCCCTTTGTTCCATTGTTTTGTTTCAGGCTTTAAAATATGTGTTTGTTCAGTATTTTTGTTTATTGTAGAACAATCTGAAGCCATAAAGTGACAGTGAAGCTACAGAACAGACATAGGTTTTGTTTTTTATTTTAAAATCTGCATAAACTTAAATGTTGTTGTTTATGTGAAGCTCTTGTCTGGTTCATCTCTATCAAAGAAAAGGTGGCATGTAAAAACTGATCTGTTAGTGTTTTATTAATTTTTTTAACTATTTTCTTTTTAGTCTTTGTATTCAGTGCAAATTTTACACATTAACAGAAAAGATGCTTAATGTGTTCTTCACTCACTATCGTTCCAGCTTTATTTAGCTATTGATTTTATAAATTTAGGTTGTTTTTGTTTATTTTGCACACTGCTGGATATGATTAACAAATTTTACTCTTATTTATAACCAACCATCTCTACATCTGATCTCACATGAACAGTAAATCAGTGTTAAAATTTAGCCTCACCTTTTTCTGTCCTGTGTGTTCACGTGTTTCTCAGCCTGATCACCTACACTGAGCAGTACATGGAGTATGACCCGTTTTTGACACCACCAGATCCTTGCAATCCCTGGACCAGTGATGACCCCACCTTCTGGGATCTAGAGGCCAGGTACTAAACCAGTAAACTCATTCTCACCTTCACAGCCTGTTCACATTCAGAGAAAATCATCTGTAAGGAATCCTCATGGCTACAGGTTTTTATTTGGTCTCTTTGGGGAGAAAAATGACTCTTCCCTGAATGTTATTTGTCAAAACATTTTGTGTTATTGTCTTGTATTTTTTGGAAATTGCACATTACCTATTGGAACAAAACAAATTACAGAGAAACCTTGCTGCTGGGAATAGAGTGTTGGTGCTCCAAAACATCTGCAGGAGAGAAGGTTTGTGTGATAGACACTGAAGCAGTGCTTTTGGAGCAGTTTGTGTCACTTTGTTTTTCACTGAAAATATTTTCAACTCCTGAGACATTTAAACCACCTGTGATAAGATAAGTTTCCCAAAGTTGAGCAGAACCTGCTGATTTTTTTTTCAGCACTTTTCTAGATAAATATGTATCACTTTTGTACGTTGTTATATTTATGTTGATGGTTTTGCTTATGTCTGTGTGTATTAGTAAAAGATTTTAACCACTGGACAGATATGAATGAAAATTACAGAAAATTTTAATTGAAGGTACCTTTACAATTGCTTAATAGTTGGAGCCAACCCAATTCAAGATGGCTGCTACAGCCAACTGACCTTAGAAAACACAAACATGACTGTAACAAATATTGAGCTAAATAAGATTCTTCTTTTGGTTTAGATTGGAACATTATGGTTGAAGTTGAACAAATTTTAAAAGTATTAGAATGCACTGAATCTCACTGATTACAAACATGTATAATCTCTAACTCACGTCATTCCCCTTATATCAAGAAAATTATTTTTGCATCTTATTAGGAAGAAACCTGATTTATTAAACCTAATCAATGATGTCCATGAAGTTTTTTTTGTTTGTTTCTGTAAACTGTGATTTTGGAGGAGCTGTAAAACTGCAAGACAAGTTTTATTGTTTTTATGATGGTTGCAATGAGAAGTCATGCTTTACAGCCTGATTTTAACCTCATTTCTCAACAAATTTTATCACTGTTTGTCACTATACTGAAACGAACCAGAAGCTCTATAATAATGGATTTAACATCACTGCAGTTGGACATTTTCTATTGAAAAGAAGTTGTAAAAAACTTGACAGGTCACTCAGCATGCAAATCAATTAAGTCATCTCAGTTTTTCTGTTGCAGACATCTGGACGACCATGAGATGATGTTGTTGGTGAAAGAGATGCAGGAAGTAAAAAGGGAAACCAAGACTCTTGTCAAGTTGCACTTTGCTCCGAACTCCCGGTCTCTCTGAATGATGCAGAAATTAATTAGACATGACACAGAATCATTGTGCCTAATGTAGCTTAATGATTCATCTGAACTGATTAGTTGCAAGAAAGGAGAAAATATTCCCCATAGAAATCTAAATGATGGGATCTTAGATGAACATTGTCATAAAAAAGCAGCTTTGCAGTCACTAAAATCACATCGATAGCCTTTTGATGTCTCAAAGATGAATCAGATTTAAGTTAATATTTATTCATCTGTCAGATGCTTCTCACACTTTGCCTCCTCTTACTAGAAAGCTTTATTATTATTATTATTATTAATAATAATAATTTGTTTTATTTTAACTTCTCTCCAGTAGTCTCAGGTGAACTTTAAAATCATTTCTCTGTTTTTCATCTCTTCCAGTAAGGAGCCCAGTCAGCAGAGGGTAAAGAAGTGGGGCTTTTCCCTGGAGGATGCCCTAAAGGACCCAGCAGGACAGGACCTCTTTCTCAAGTTTTTGGAGTCAGAGTTTAGCTCTGAAAATCTGAGGTGGGCACTTAGGAAGCAGTGGTTGGAACTTTTTTTTATGTGTGTTTGGAAAGAAGTAATTTTAAGTGAACACACCCCAGTGTGTCAGTTTCTGTTTGTGTTCCTGGGTTAAAATCAATATACTGGAAAATTACTTAAACTGTTTGGTTCAAAGGTACTCATTGTAATGTTATGAAGATTGGTGGAAAAAAAGAGTAAAAAACAAAATCTGCACAACTTCTTTCTCATATTGATGGTTAATGTGCCCCTAAATTTGTAAGCAGAATTTGAGACCAGCTGCTAACTACGACGTGTGTGTGTGTTTACCTACAGCAGTGGTGTCTAACCCTGGTAATGGAGGGCCACTATCCTGCATGTTTTTGTTGTTTCTCTGCTTCAACACTCGTGGTTTGAATGAATGGGTGATTAACAGACTTCTGCAGACCTTGTAGACCTGTTGAAGAGCAGAGAAACAACTTAAACATGCAGGTTGGTGGCCCTCCAGGACCAGGATTGTGGACCACTGTTCAAAAGCGTAAGGATGAGGGGTTATTCACAACAAAATTTCCAGTGTTAGTGTCCTGAGCAGGAAATCAGCTGAGAAAATTAAAAGTTTCTCCAACATTATAAAAATCCTGCTGATGTACATATGGAAAAAATGAAAGCTGTTCAGCAGCAAGTCTTTGAAAACTTTCACAGCTCTGAAAATAACCCAAAAAATAACAGTTTTTTGGCATCCTTCTAGCTTCAACCTACAATTTTAACCCACTTGCACACTGAAGGAAAATTAAGTGAAGTCTTTCCTGCTTCCAGTTACCTAGGAACCTTAAAACACAAAGAAAACTAAGTGTGGAAAGATAATGACAGTGATGACTCATCTGATCACACACACAACTGCAGCAAACACTCTCAGAACTCATTTACTGTTTGTGTACCTTCTGTTTTTGGACGTTTGTCTTCTCTTCTAATAATGGGTTAAATTTAGATCAGTTCTTATTGATTTGCAGGCAAAAAAAAATCATTTGTGTTTTGGGTTTTTAGATTTAGATATAAAATCTTGTTTATTTCTTTATGCACAGTGCAGCAATAAGTGGATGTTTTTGTGTGAATTGGAGAGGAGGAGAAATGTGTTCAGGGGCAGCAGACTAGAGATGAACTCCTCCAGTGGAGGTGGTTGATACCTCTGAGGCAGATAAAACACACAGAAATGCACACACAGCGAGACACAGAGCAAGCTATATCACTGCTCATCCACTGGTTGTCCCTCCAGACTCCTCACTCCGATCTCTAGACCTTTAATTGAGTTTGGTTTTATGAAGGAGCTTTTTGGAGAGCTTCTACAGAAATATGGAGTGAGTGAGAAAAGCAAACCCCAGAGGTGGTTCTCTCTATATTGCTAAAGCAGTCTGCAGATCAATATAGATGGAAACTAATATCAGAAGTTGTCATCCAGCAGCTCTCTGTTGCCTTTTTTTAATACAGTCCAGTCTCACAAAAGTTTGGATTTTCTCTAATTTATTTTCATGTTGGTGAAACCACAGAGGCCTTTATTGCCACATGATTCTAATTAGAGATGCACCAACTGCTCAGCAGGTGACCAGAATCAGCAGATTTTAAGCTCGACTCGGGAGCAGCACTCAAATGTCAGATTTTTCCCCCCTTCACTGTGTGAATGCACCATGGCTAAGTAGTTAATTTGCACCAGCAACAGCATGCCTTTAATATGACGTGAGGAAGACTTAAAGTTGGTTATTTATACTATATTCAAGGTGTTTTAAAACAAAGTTAAAGGAAGCACAAAAACATTAAGAGACTATTAGAAAGAAAACATGGATTTTATTTGTTTAACAGAGGAGATTGATTTGACTTGATAAGTTTAAACTTTTAAAATATAAAAGAAAAGAAAACGTATAAGAGTGACCCAGCGTCCAAAAAAGTAGGAAGTATAAACTTGTGTGGTCCTCCCCTTCTCATTTAAACTATTTGCAATTCTACAGTAGCTGTGTAAGAAAAAATATCCACTTTTATGCGCACATGCATAGCTGCATAAATATATCCATGCAAAATTATTATATTTACGTTATACCCACTTATATACACATCCTCACATTCACATAAACTAATAATTAATATCTCATATCTCATAATGAGTTAAATATGATGAATCATGTCAGCCTTTTCATATAAATATTTTTGAACATTTTAAGTTTATTTTTATTTTTTTTTTAACTGGATACAGTCGTAGTTATAAGATGCTAATAGAAATTCAAACAGTACAACCAGAAAACATCCAAATCAAACAGAAGCTCTAGTCTAGAGCCAACTTGAAGCTTAAGGACTCCTCCTGAATATCCTCTTTATTCCTACACAACTGAAGCAGAAACAATTTTAGAAGCAGCATCTTAAAACAAACGGCAGCTGATCAGAATTCTGAGAGCTGGTTCAGTCTCCAGGGTCAACATCCAAGTGTGTCTGAAGAGGACGGCTACAAGTCAGCAGATTGAAACAAGTTCAGGTCGACTTTCTGAGCTCGGTCCACTCTTAGGTTACTGTACCAGTGGATACAGAAATGCAACACTACTAAAGAATATGAAGAGGTACAGGATAGCACACTAACAAATAATTACAGAACAAAAGAAAGTGGTGAGCTGCTCACATTAATTATATCAGATAAACTAATGATTTATTTTTATTTTAAAGAGAATACAGAGCAAAAAAGGATCATGTCTGCTTTGTTTGATATGGAAGTCTTTATAAGTTCATATAATGCTCACATAAAAATTCACAATTTTATTTTTCTGCAAAGAAAAGTCTCTTTTCATACTGAAAATTTCTTCTGAAAGTGATAAAGTGCCTTTTGTGTGTGTATGTGTTTAATTTTAGCTCTTTATTCTGATCAACCTCACCTGAAACATCCTGGTTACAAAAGTAAAACCAAACCAAGATCATCTTCTGATGCTAAACTAGTTCTTTTGGTGCCTTAACCAAACTGGTTTTGTTACCTGAGCCACTTTAAACAGAAAGTGCGGTGGGGGACTAAAACATCCAACACCTTCTGTTCATTCAAATGACTGAAATGTATTCAAGTAGGTGCATACAAAAAAAAAAAAAAAAAAGGGTGAAGTGCAAGACTGCAGCTAATTCTGTTTTCGTGAGGCCTGAAATTGTCACACAAAGTACACAAATGTGCTATGTTGTACAAATATGAAGAAGAAACCACCGGGACCATTTTCTTATATTTACAGATGTTTTACTTTCAAAAATATATTATTCAAAGTAAAAGGGAAAACTCCAAAAAGCATGGTGTGGCTTCTTTAGGTTGAATTATCCACTTGTGTCTGTTGGACTAATGTTGCAGGTTCTGGCTCGCGGTGCAGGACCTGAAGCGGGTGCCCCAGCAGGAAGTTCCACTCAGGGTGGAGGATATCTGGACGGAGTTCCTGGCAGAAGGAGCACCCAGCACCATCAACCTGGACTCACACAGCTACGAACGGACCAGCCAAAACCTGAAAGACCCTGGACGATACATCTATGAGGATGCACAGGTAGGAAGGGAAAACACACATGGAAAGAGAAGAAATACTAAAACAGCGTGATGGCCATGTGAGTTTAAAAATAAATCTCCCCTGAAGTGGCTTAATTACTGAGTTTCAATAATTGTTGTG
>JAOXNZ010000085.1:5771564-5786275 GCA_028566095.1 Kryptolebias brasiliensis
AGCTAATTAATAGACTTTATATTATTTAAAAAGACAATCCATTTAACTGATTGATAAGACTTATAACAGAGATGTTAAGGTAGTATCTCACTTGGCTGTGAATGTCTGCAACTAGTTGGCAAACGGCACTTCAGCAAGGAGTATCCAAAGAATTGTGTGGTTCTCAATTTCCTCTTGTTAATCATGAATCAAGCAATTTTATCGTTTGAGTTTCGAACATATTCAAAATATTTGTGCAAGAATTTTTTTTCCTGCAAATAGTCTGCAAAATAGGTATCTCAAACCTATCTTAGTTATGTTGTGGGCGTCTCCAACCTGCCAAGAGCGCTAGAGCTGTAACATAACACCTGTCTGGGAGTTCTCCTCTGACAGAAAAAACATATAGATGATCACTAATAATTAACAAAAACCTGGTCTCAATCTGCCTTCCTTTGTCTTAAAAATGTACACTAGTTGATTAAAGCATAAACCTGTGAATGGCTGCCAAGGCGGGGGAGATGTGTGTGCAATTGAGCAGCATGCAACCCCCCCCAAAAAAACATTGAGATTGTTTTATAGAAGCAACCACAAGTTGACTCTTCAAAGAACTCAGAGTAAACATTTATACAGAAATGGTTTATAAACTTTTATCTGACTTAATATGTAAAAGCTAATATGACTGCCCAGTAATTTTTTAAACCCTGTCCCAAAACTAAGATTAGAAATGCACTGAAATAGTACCAACTTAGTGAAAGTTAATTAGCATTCATTAGTGTATCTGTATCAGGTTCACAAATAGCAATAAATACAATGTTGTCCCCTTTAAAGCAATTTCCAACTCTACAATCATGTTAGTGTATCAATGACTGCAAAGAGAGGAAAAAAAGGGTGTGAAAAAAGAAAAACCATGCAGTAAAAGGTGAAAACTTGAGGTAAAACACTGGATTCAAAAAGAAAATGGGAAACTGAAGATGAGCAGAAGGAGATACAGAGAAACGGGGGAAATAAAACGGGTAGAAAAGGACTGGAGTACGAGAAGGAAAGGATAACAAGAGATGAGAGGAACAGAGAGGAGGAGATAATAGGAGGGAGAGATGAGAGGGCAGAGAGCAAAACAGCGAGCTAGATAGAGATTGGTCGGGAGAGAAAGAGTGAGACAGTCACAGAGGTGTTAGAGAGCAGTGGTGCGGGGTCAGGCTAATTTGAATTTTAATTCACTGTGTGCCAGAGGGCGAAGTGGGAGACAATTTACCACCTGAAAATGGAATTTCAATTTGAGGTCGGGGACAAATTGAACTGAGATGTAGCTACAACATGGCTCTCACTGCGCCGTCTCACACTCATCCACTGATACAAAAGGGATGCACGTGCACACACACAGGCGAACAGACACATGTCAAACATACAGACAAAAGCAGAATGTCACAGATACACTTAGAAAAATTAAATACAGTGAAGGAAAAACACATACAGGAACGTAGAAACATTTATGGCAGAATAAGATAAAACAGTGGAAACAAGCAAAAACAACACTTCACTACATTTAAAACATTTACATAAAAATATAGCACTTGGACAACATCCACTTCAGTGAACGAATAGTGCTTTATGGTATCCGGGTACTGAAAATCTCATTTTATGTATGTTTTCTCCCATTTGTATGTCATTTTTTAAATTAATGATTCATGCACAAAGAGCAAGATCTTCTAAATGAAGTACTATAACTGCAACTGCATTTACAAAATGCAAAGTAATTTCTGTCTCAAAAAAAAAAGCATTTCTCTGATGAAGTTTAGCAAAGTCTGAATATCGCATTTTAATGAAAATTTAACCAGAAATCTTCTGTCTATCCCTTCACTTTGATGATCATGTTCCTATGACTCCAAGCATTCCTGGTAAATATCTAATATTCATAAATATACACATCTTTTATTCATTCATATGTAAATAATCAAGCCAAAGATTTTTCATCTTTTATCTTTCATGTCTCCTTTAGGCTTATCTCTCTCTCATCCTCTGTTCTCCATCTTTTCAATTTACTATATTTCACTTTAACTTCTCTAGTACAATCACCTTTTTTTCATTCCTGATCTTTGCTCATCTTCTTATTTCTGTTTGCTTATAACTTCCCCAGTCTTTCCACTTTCTCCTCCACTATAATTCTGTTTTCAGTTCTGTTTTATTCCCCTTTAAATCTTCCACCTGGATTCCTCCTAGATTTGTCCTTTTCCCCCTGTCCTCCTCTCTGCCTGTCCCTCTCCAAACCAGCCATTAGTCAGGGCCAACTTGAGTTGATGGTGTTTTTAACCTCGCTTAACCTTTTTCTACACACACACACGCCCTGCCTGCCAGCATAGTTAGTAAAAATAGATTTATGCGCCCAACAACCAGTGATGATGGATAAGCTGGAGGTAACCCTTTGTCCTCATAAGCACAGACACAATTTCTGTTTTGCATTCATGTGAGCGACATCCTCACACAGATTCACACTGTGCTGAAAAATGCTCACATACATAAAAGTGGAAACAATGCATGTATATGATGACATGCTGCACATTACATTGGAAATGATTTAGTAAAATTAGGTTTTTGCAACTCGTAATACTTAGAGTGGGTGTTTTAGATAATCAAATTAGCTTAAGTGCCAACAAATGCAAATCTCAATAATAGACAATCATCCGTCACTTACAGAACAGGAACAGTATTTGGGTGAACATCAGTATGAACCCACCTCTCCTGATTGTCTTCGTCTCCTCTTCGAGTTCG
Source organism: Kryptolebias brasiliensis (assembly GCA_028566095.1). Classification (NCBI taxonomy): domain Eukaryota; kingdom Metazoa; phylum Chordata; class Actinopteri; order Cyprinodontiformes; family Rivulidae; genus Kryptolebias; species Kryptolebias brasiliensis. The sequence continues at coordinate 5,774,310 of JAOXNZ010000085.1, forward strand.
ACTTGCGACTCTGTGGGGGAAACATTTTTTAAAAATGTTTAGTTATCTATTTTTTTAGATAAATTGCTACAGTTTCTGAATAAGTCACATACAATGACACCATCTGATGGTCTGAATGCTTTGAACATCACAAAATTTGCTGATGTATAAAAAAAATGGCTTAAGATGCAAACTAACAATAAGTTCTATAGAATTTACACTCAGTATAATCACTGTTATAATAGTGTACATTCCTGTTTTATTACAACTCATACATACAGAAAAATACTTCTAGTAAAATATCTGGGATTCAGTCTCCAATTTGCACTTTGCATTTAGAAGAAACTACAAAACCAGTTTGAATTAGTCTGAACTAATAATGGTGATAAAAAATCATAATTTTGTTTCTGTAAAAAGTAATTTTAGGTAAACTAACAAGTATACTGGTACACTTGTAGCTCAGCAGTAGAGTAGCTGTCTCTAGTACTGAACTAAAGTGTCATTGGGCCAAACACTATTCAAGTAAATGTATTGATAATGTTAAACAGGTATATTCTTAAAGAAGTATTTACTACCAAGTTATACTTTCCCTGCCTGAAAGCATCTTCAGTCATTTTAAAATACATTTTCTGACCACATAAAAAAAGGACACCAGCTTTCATTTTTAATTAACTGTGTAATCAAGACCTGCTTTTTTTCTGTAAGTGATACTGAAGTGAGTTGCTGAACAAAAAAGATGAATAATAACCTCAGGGCTTATTGGTGAAGCTCCGCCCACTGCCAGTAGGATAGTCCCGGTGTCCTCCAGAGTGCTGAATGACAAGCTGATCTCTGTGTCGACTGCCAGTGAGAAGCCACCCAGCTCCATGTATCCTGGCTTAGTGAAACTGACTGTGTACAGGTTCTGTGAGATAAAGACAAAGTTCTGTTACATCAACTATTCCAGGATCCGTCATGTTAAAACTAAATTTAACAGGCAGCTGGAAAAATGAAATTTGGTGACAAAAAATGACAACTTTAAGTGTTAAATAAAAACCTTATATCTCCATTTTTAATACTTTTTTGATTGATTACACAGAGGTAATACATTTTTTAACATTTTTTCCTCCATTTTCTAAAAAGTTGCATTTTGCTTGACAGCAACAAAATGCATTCTGTTTCACAGAAGATAGACTGTGTAACTATTAACCATTTATTAAAATCTCACTCACACAAACACATAATCATAACCGCATAAATAACAGTAATTTAATTCATACTAATTTTAAGCTGAACCTAATACTGTGATAACTTTAAAAACTTTTTTACTTTAAATATTGAGTTACATTATTAAGATATATTTTGTTCAAATAGGAACAACAAGTCTCCACATTGTGACAGTGAAAGCAGATTTATTTTAACACATATGCTTCAATAATATATTTTAAACCATCTACATGAGCAACTAAAAGGCCTGAACCAAACACTCAACCCAGGACCTTTATAATCCTTCAGATACACTACACTACGTGAACAGGGCTACGTTTTTGTATGCATGAATGGCACCGGAGTGTAAAATTCATGGTGAAGGTTGTTTCTTGCTTTGAAACGTTATAGCAGGTTCAGTGCAAGTCTGCGCGCATAAAAAGTGTGTATAATGTGTAATTGCGCTGCACGGATTAACGAGTGTGTGGGAGAAAAAAATGGTTAGAGAGCTTTTATAAACCTCTCTCAGATTTATTATTTACATGAATACTGAGTAAAGCCAGAAGTGAACGACAAAGAATCAAACAGATAAATGGGAAAAAAGGGAGGGGGTCAAGCAATTATTACATGTCAAGGCCTTTTCAAAACGTGTTTCCTGTATGTAATAATAATTTGTGTACATATTCACTACCAGTATTCACCATATACACATTAGAACATAATGGCTGCCATATAAAAACTCTGAATAATATACAAGAACATTTAGGACACAGTCAGACCTTTGTAAAACCACCTGTTCATCATGGTAGTTTAATTATATCACAGAAAACCTAAATCAGAAGATACGTGGGCACCCTTACCTCCACATCACATCCTTTAGTGACCCCTGTATAATCTGAGCTGCTAAGGAGATTATATGGAGTTCTGGAGACTTCAATATCTCTGAGACAACCTGCATATCTCTTCAGAGTCACCTCAGACCTACAAAGGAGATAATTATTTTTAATTTTCCCATAAAAAAGAAAATCCAATTAAGGGAATCTTGTCTCTTAGCAGTGAAGCTTTAAAGAATTGCAGGATTACTGCAGCAGTGAAACTATTGCATCACGATCATGTTTCTAGCAGCAAAGTGAAGCCTGGAAATCAAAAGGAAAAATAATCTGAATATGCTGTTTGTCCATATTAATCAAGTGGTATTTCAGTTTGTTTAGGATAACAAACTTTAATTTTTTTTTAGTTCAAGTTTTCTAGTTGTTACATAATTATTCTAAACAAAGGACAAAAAATCTGCACTTATTAATACCTGCAGAAACTTGTGCTTCCTTGGCCCAAAAACAACCTTAAGACTGGAAATATGCAAAAATATTTAGGAAATCAGGTCCGTGTAGAGCAGAGCCAGAGATATGAGACTTTCCACTTAAATTTTGATGAACAAACATCAAATTCAGATTAATGAAGGCCAAAAAAGTGACTTCAAGCTGCCATTTGAAGAAGCAACAATCTTAATGTGCATTACAAGAAAAACCTATGAATTAGCTGTGGGCTGCACAGAAATATTGGCACAGATGAGCATCATGCAGTGATGACATCGTGCTTAAATATTAAGCTTAAAATAAATTTATTAACAGCTTCATACAATTAAATAATTTATTCATTTATTTATTTACCTGGCTGCCATGCTGTTAAAACAAAACATATTAAAGTATTAGCACACTTTAAAAGCTATTTCAACTAATGAGTAATTTAAAACAAGTTCCTTACAAGGAAATAAGTTATAATTCAGTTTTCATTTCTAAAATTAAAAATCATTCCTACACACTGAATAAAATTCCTGTACTGAGACCAAACGTGCATCTAAAACTGAGAAACTCATACAAATAGATCGGTGTGCTTGTGTACCTGTAGTTTCCAATCGTTGGCAGCCCACCAAAATAAATTTTCTGGTTTTCCCTGAGATTCAGACCAGTCGCTGAACCTTGAGAAGTGGTTGTAATCCTTTCTTCAGCACCGCTGTCGATGTCTACAACTGTCACAGTGGCTTTGTAGAGATGCAAATAGACATCATCAACAACAGAGCATGCACTTCGAGAAATTTCCTCTCCTTGTTTAACTGAAACTCTGCATGAATACTAATGACAGAATTTCTGTGTAACAAGCTTCTTCTTAGGTTTTACCATGTTTCTTGTTCCTTGACATGGTGAGGGCTTTCCAGCGTCCATCATTGTGGCGGTTAGTTGATATGGTCCTGCCAACTCCTGACCCAAGGTCAAAATTCACTTTCACCTTTCCCTCAAACAGTTCCAGGGACAAGAAGTCCTTCTGCAAACAGCAACAGTATGATAGAAAGTGCTGTAGGGAGCCAACATTTGAAGACTAGAAAAAAAGTGCCACGATAAAGTTAACCGAAGACAAAGCTTAAAAAACATAAAGAATACTCCTGGTCACAATGCATATCATACATAGATTTTGTTGATTATCTCGTGCATTTTTTGGGGAAAATGTTCCAATAAGTATTTAAGAACATTATACAGATTTTCAAAGGGGTCTGCATTTTATGCTGTCCAATACATGTTTGATAAATGTTTGAAGCAATTTTTCACAAACCCAACTCTTGTGCCCTGAGGAAATATTTCAAAGCTGGAAGAATTTAAACACACTGCACGTTTTTGGGCAAATAAGACTACTGAATTTAGATCTTACCAATTCAAGTAATCTGCTGACCAATCCAACGTTCCAACACTATGGATCACAGTTAATCTGAACTCAGACTCTTTATGGTTTTTCACAAACCAAAGCCTTTTGTTTGATTTAGTTTTACTTATACATGTTTTACTTAAAGCCACATAAGCCTTATAGTTCAATATTTTGAATCCATGGTGCACTGTATTTTTGGAAAAAAAAAAATTGTCATTATTGAACATTATCATCTGCCCACTGTGGAATTTTTGGATCCAGTTTCACCAAAACATTTAAGTGAATTTCCAATCCCAATAAAATAAGTAAAACATAAACGTCTGACAACATTTCTTCTTCTTAAGCTCTTCACTAAACTACTTCGTTTGAATAATGCGTTAGACAATTCTTATTCCAATTATATTAGCTTTAGACATCTTAGTTGGTTTCTTGCTTGAAGCAAATCAGTGATTTGACCCAGAAGCAAAGTAACATCTGTCACAGTTATTTAAGGAATAAAAGTACTTTGTCAGTTAATGTGTATTATCTGCTTGTAAAATGAAACATTATTTTCTGCAGTACCTTAGTTTCAATGTCAGTTTTTTACGCAGTGTTTAGTTAATCTAAGTGGTGATTGTTTTTATTCATTAATTGTTTTTCCAAACAGTGTATATTAAAGTTTCGAAAGTTTAGCTCATTACAATTTAGAAAAAAAACCAATTCCACATAAAACTTGGCCAAGCTATCAGTCCTAAGCATTACACTAGAAATAATGATGGATTTCACAACATTTAGTTTAATCACACACATACCATGTCTTCTGTGGCCAGGTACATGAGCAGAGCCTCCGAGGAGAAAGTGCGAAACTTGAAGGTGATGGTGGAGACATTTGGGTTCCACCTGGTGGGCCTTCCCACTGCAGCGTAGCCTTCACCATCCAGCTGAACTGTCCCCTCACCAACAGTACGTTGAGGACTACAAGAAAACATGAAAAAAAATCACTTGTACTACTGATACCTTTCTATCCAACTTCCAATGACATTTGACATGTCACAAAGGGTCAAATGGAAAATAAAAAAATAAGCGGGCTCTTGAATATTACAATCCATGTTATTTTTATTGAGACTTGTTTGCATACCTGACAACACAACCTTTACAGTCTCCCTGTCTCTCTCTGTAGTTCCACAGGCCAATAGGTTTACCATCCAAGAAGGTCTCACCCATACAGCCTGAGAATGTTGATGTTTTTACTGCTTCTGCTTTCTAAAATCAAACATAAAAAACTATAAGGAAGGACAAACAAACAGACAGACAAAAATAAAACAGCCAAGTTGATGAAGTTTTTAACAAATACCTTCACAGTGCCGAATATTCCTCCTACGAATAGGTAGGCGTTTTGGTCAACATCCAAGATGGTGTAAGCGGTGGGTGAGTTGGCACTGGCTGGGGATGGCATCATGCCAGCCTTCGAGCCTTCCAGAGGATATACTGATATGGTACCATTCAGTCCATTACTGTAGTTGAAAAGAAAGAGCAAGGTGTGCAATGTTTGATTTATGTTATTCTGTACTTCCTGGAGGACAGTTACATAGACTGAAAAAAAATAGATTAATTTGAAATCTGTTTTTATCAACTCTCGGTACAAATGATGATTGATAGGAACACAGTGTGGAACCAGTTTTCGTCTGTAGAGCCTCCAAGCTGCGCAGTGAAATGAACCACCTGCCTTGAAGTTTGTTTTCAAGGCAGGAAGAGCATTTCCACATTGTGTAGGGAAACATTTTTAGGACTGATAGGCTGTGTGATCTCATCAGTAAACACCTTTGGGAAGTCTCTCTGATGAAAAATGCATGGAGCAGGTGAGACACCATCTTTATGTGAATGGGACTTGTATTGGATTGTGTGTAAACAACAATACTTCAGCTTGCAGAAAGGAAGGGGAAAATGATTACAGTGGATCTATGTAATAATGTGTCAAAGGCTGACAAGGCTGCAAACTCTAGATTTCCCTGGTGGAAAAAAAAGTGTTTTCTACTAACATCAGCAACATTACTAGATAAAGTAATGTAGTTGCTCATGGTTTAACTCTACTGTTACTCTTAATTGTGATTTGTTAATGTTAGTAAGAGGAAAAAGACACCGGTTATTTTATAAAATATTAGCCAGTCTTGGAAAAAAAAAACATGGCAAAAATAATCTTATTATGTTGACGATAAACATTGTGGATTCCCATAAATGCAGTGTAAGATTCGACTATCCTGTTTTAGCCAACATGGTTCAGTGCTTGAACGGGCAGGCATGTGGTGGAGGAGGATCACTTGTGCCTGTTTGTGTGTATGCTTACCGAGATGCTTCTATCCGGTGCCAGTTCCCGTCATGGATCGTAAGATGGGGATATTCAACTCTACCCACACCTGATCCCACATCCCAAAGAAAATTCACTTTCCCCTTTCGCATCTCCAAGGCCAAGAAATCAACCTGAGGCACAGAGAACACTTACTGTAGATAAATTGTTTTATTGTTCAGAATGTCCACTTTTCTGTATTTAATAAAAAGTTACAATGGAGTTGCATTTTAACTTTTTACCCGTAATTTTTGACAACATGACAAATATTAATTTTGAAATTTGTAAATGGTGCACAGGAAGTTGACTCCTTACATACTTAAATTTTCCAGCAGAGGAAAAACTTAACCCACATTTATTCTACCCTCTATGTAGAAGAGAGGCCAGAAGTTCTGCATTGAACCACTACTGTAAGCTTCACTGCCATAAAACTATGAAAATGCAAAAAATCCTGGCCTTTAAATAAGATAGAAATGTGAAATAATAAATGAAGAGAGGCATTTCTCAATCCAGCACTTTCTGAGGGCTCTAATGTCAGCAATAACCAGATCCTTCTCGCTGACATTATTGTGCAAGGTAAATGTTTACTTTGTTATCTTATCACAGATTTAAGAGGTCAAATTTTGGTTTTTAATTCAGACAAGTTACGCAAGCAGATCAAACCACACAAATCTATCAATTTCAAGAGGGCATCAGATACACCTCAAGTCAACAGTTGTACTTCAGCTGGTAAAGGAAGGGTTTGGAAACTTTATTTGATTTCTGCAGTTTAAAATCAAAATGTTTCTTTTTACAACATTTTATAGCAAACTGCATAAAATAGCATTTTGTTTGAGTGTCAGTATAAGAACTCTTTGTAATGTTCAAAAAGTACATTTCAACATATTAATATACAGAACCAACAGAAGGATTTATCTTCAAGGAGAAGTGACTAAAGGGATTTCACACTCAGCGTTAGAGTATTTGGAAAGTACAAAGGCTGAAGTCCATCCCTTTAAGTGGATTTTCACAGGATCTTGCTGTATTTTGATGAACAATCTTATTACTTATGTATGAGTTAAAAATAAGTGAATTCTGAACATGTTCCCCATCTGCTGTCTTTGAACTACAAACACATTATTATTATTATGGAATTATGCACAATTAGAAAATATCGGAGTCACACTTGAACATAAAACTCATCAACAAATAGACACACAAGTGAACACAAATTTGTTTATTCTCTCCAAGGTAAAGGCGATTCTTCATTAGCACAGATCACAGGAAAGCGTTATTATTCAACTAGCATTTCACCATTAGTGAAATCTTAACGGCTTGAGCACATGCACACTCACACACAAATATTACTTATACTGAAAAATAATATCCGTGGGAGATACACACATGCGTTCAAGACTTCCTAATCAGATGAAGCAAAGATTTCTCAGGGGAAATCAGACTGATGCTAAGAGCAACACAAGCTTGTTGTTAATTGCTGCTCTTCTTTGACATACACACACACATATAATATATATACATATATACATACACACACACACACACACACAGTGGGACTGTACCTTAAAACAGCAGTGTGTTGTGTTGTAAGAGGTGCCGGTGGGTATGTGTCAAGATGTATTAATTACTCTTCAATAAATCACTCTGGTACTATGTGTTGGCTGACTGTGACTGCATTTTGTTTGTCAAGTTTAAGACATGAATATAACATGTTTTCCTTTTGTATGCACATTTTTTTTTGTCTGCTGAAATGGAGGTCTTTTCAACTATGTTACAAGCTGCACAATATAAAACTCTTCAAGGGTAAATTAACTTTGATTATTATGCTGTAGATCATAAAATGATATTTATTTTCCCAGATTGAATCTTGCCTAAATGATTTATTGACTGTTATATTATCTTTAGGTGTCTACTGATATAAGGAGTATGCAAAACCCCAAGTGTGTACATGGTTGAGTTATGTGCCAATTTCTACTGCATGCTTGGATTTTTAAAAGAAATATACTTACATATTTAACAGACCCAAGATAAAAGAGGAGGTTATCAGCTGTGGTGGTTTTAACATGAAGAATGATGGTGTTATATCGTCCTTTTCTGATATCGGGCCGGTAACTACGGAGACATTCACCCCCTGATGAAACAGATACTTTGATCTGGAAACAAAAAAAAAAAGAAAAAGTTGAACACATTTTTCTTCAGGATATTTATGTCGGCAAAACTGACTTTGAATGCAGTATTAGTGAAAACACCTAATCAACTTCTTGTCCTTATGGGGGTTGGGGGATGAAATTTCACAGCATTACTAAAGTATGGATGCACAGAGGTCTGTGCCAAAGCCAAAATATTTTTTTAAAAGATCTAAAATTACTAATAAGATAAAAGCAAAGTAGTAAAAAATGTCAAACTTAATCTTTAAGACTTTTACAGTACAAATAAAATATATATTGTCCAAACAAAACAGTCATGTTTAATAGTTTAGTGAAGAGGCTATTTTTAACATTATTGGGTGTTTACATTTTAAAACTTATTGTAATTGCAGAACTGCAAACAATACAACTGTATTAAAAACCTGCAGTCTGACTGGACTGTATTTTCATACCTGAGTCTCGAGACAACTTACTGAATTTGCTTGTTTCCTGGCCTGGTTGATCAGTTCCTTGATCTGTGAAATGTTGCGTTTCAAATTGTCCTGCAGCTTTTTGATTGGCTGCAGCTTCTCCAAAAGTCTGTCAGCTTCATCCTCCAAATCCTTCACTTTAGCTCCTGCTGCATGAACTACGGGGTAGACAGAGACATCAGGTACAATGAGAAAAAAGTAAATCTTAAGTATTATTTCAAAGCTATACTGCAGCCGAGAAAAAGTGGAAAGTTTGCGGAGAGGAAAAACCTGAAAGAGCAGAAATATGATGTCAGCGCAAGAGAGAAGAAAAAAGCCGGCGAGAGCCAAACAAATTAGTGGGGCTTAGCATTCATACAAAACTGCTTTAATTTCATGTAGCATATATTTAAATAGGACTGAGATTGAGTTACAAAGACAGGAAAATAAATGAAATTTAAAAATCAGAAAGAAGTTCTATGCTTTGCAACGAGCTGAGCTTTCATGCTAATTTTCAATGAAGTCATTATTAGAAGCAGCTGTTGCTTACTGTACAGCTATTAAAGATAGCTTTAAAATTAGTGCATGGTGCACCAATACCACTGCTGAAATCAGTTCACATTGGCATTGTTTTAATTAGGCCGTATTAACACAGTGAGGTTAATAATATGGTGTTAAAGCTGGGATTTAAAATGTTTGCTCAAAAGAAAAACATTAAATCAATAATGCCAATGACAAAATGTTGCAACAACAATATGGTACTGATGCACCACTTACAATAATAAATGTTTTATTAAGGTAAGTGAAATATACATACTGATTGCTGTGGGGATTGAAAAACAGAGAAAGAGAGAAAAATATTTTTAAATAATCAGTTGAGTTCACCAATTAATATCTGTGAAGTTAAAGCTAACTTCTGACTTTATAATTAGTAATCAGAAAATATAAATCTGCTCTGTCAAAACATCAGCTTATATGAACAGTTCTTAAATGATTTATGAGTCAATGTAACTATGGAAAAATAAGGCACATTACTGTTTTTCTCTGGGTCCTGGATCATCTCATTGGCTGAACTGACAGTATCCTCCAGCTTGCTGTAGTTCTGCTGCAGACCTCCAATCCGCAGGTTCAAGGCTCCAAGGCGCTCGAGGACATCTATGGCTGTGGCGTTGGCCTCGGCTGCTACAGCCTTTGTAGCTGCTAGTTTAACAGCTGTATCTGTGAAACAATGTGATGCAACAATGATTGTACAGAATTGTTTAACAGCCCCTGTATTAAGGTTAAAGGACTTTATTAAACTGAGACGATTCAGACCAAGTCTAAAGTTTGTCTTCTGATATGCAAAATAAATTATAATTTGTTGCTCCTTTTTTGTTTTTGTCATAGTTACAAACAGAAAAAATGACAAATCACAGTAAAATTTCAAGAAGTTAAGCTAAACTGGATGTAGTTTTAGCTAATCCTTAAGGACTAAAGAGCTTTTCCTAAAGAGGCAAGTCTGCACAAGGCTGATTTATCTGGTTATTACTTAACTTGTAAAACTAGGGCTGCACACTATATCACAAATTTATCATCATCGCAATATCAGTGAGGGCAATATTAATATCGCAAAGAGTTGCTTGGACTGCAATAAATCATAGACCATTATATTTTCATGCATTCATGTTCTGCTGTTAAGTCATACATTTGGTCGTGTAGTACTACCTGAAGGCGGACATACAAGTACACACACTAAAACAAAGACAGTGTATTTGAGAAATCATACCGTTGGGAATGGCGCTGAGTGTTGCCATGGTTCCATTAACAGCTTTGAGAAGGTCTTTAGTTTTGTCTCTTGCTGTTTTAACTCTGCCCTTCAAGTCGGCCACACTGTCTGCATGTTCTAACACACACGCACATATTTAAATCATTATGATGGTTTAATGCCAAGCTCCAAATTAATAAAATCACTTCCTTTACATCCTGAATGGTGAAAAGTAAATAACAAAAGAGCATACAGAGGCAAATGATACACTTCTTTTAAGATGACAGAATAAAAAAATATTTATTACATGACAATTCACACAAACCCTCTTCCATCTGGTCAGAATTTTATTGATTATTTATTTGTATTGTTCTTTTATAAAATAATCAATTTACTTTAAAATGTGAGAACTACTGAACACATGCATGTGTAATTTCCAGCTGCAAGGTTTGCTTTATGTTCTAGTGGCTGATCAAAAATATCAGATCTACCCAGTAAAAAATGAGCAACATGAGGCCAAGGAAAAAATAAAAAAACTCAAAGTTAAATCATGTTTTCAGGAGGGTATTTTGAGAGGTGCTTTACATTTTTTTAAGACCTCATAAGCCAATAATTAACAGTTTCATACTCAATATTTCTTCATGCAGCTTATTGTTCATGCACACCTTTAACATCATTTTGAAGTTGTTTGGCCTTGTTCAGCAGTGTCTGACTCTTTTGAAGAGCACTTTGAGCTGCTTCTTTTACTGGAACCTCTGGACCTAAAGCCTGAGAAAACAGCACACAAAAAAACATTTTACAATGCCTTCAGGGAAAAGGCCTCCCCAAAAACGGATCTTAGATTGGGAGGTTAAAGAAGCTGCTTTGTGGACAATTTTTAGCACACTTGCATTATTAAATCATTCTCCAACGACAGATTAAGGTGAGTCCTAACTCACATCTTCACTTGTTTTTTTTTTTGCCACCACCTTGTTTGTGCTTTAACACCGATTTAAAAAAACAAAAAACAAATTAGATAAAAAGCACAAAAACGAGCATGGTAAATGTATCAACAAGAAAACTGTGCATCACTGAACTACTGAATATTCACAAAAAAGGACAAAAACTTCTTGTAGAAATTAAAAGCTACAAACAAAACAATATAGCAAAAATAGAGTAAATGGCAAGGGATAAACAAACATGGATAAATGTAAGATGAAAAAAAAGTGACCAAAATTGTAAAATAGGAAATAGAGAAAAAACACATTTCAGGTGTGTGTAGTTGTGATACAGTAATAAAAGAAGATGACAAAGAAGAGGGATGAAGAAGTGCTTTGATCTCTCATCCATGACTAAAGCAGAGCACAAGCTTACATTTCATTACTGCATTCGAGCACACACATTATCTTTTGTGCTGAGAGTCCACTTTCAGGGTCTGGATGGCTGAAGTGCTCGTCCTCACCATCTAC
>JAOXNZ010000085.1:5801015-5814780 GCA_028566095.1 Kryptolebias brasiliensis
ATTTGTTTAGTGTTTAATGTTCTGTTCCCATTTCTGTCCTGTTACACCATGATAACTAGTCAGAACATAAACTACAGAAACTAAAATAAACTAATAGAATTAGGGCTTATAGAATTTTGTCAATTTAGGTTGATGTATTAAGCAATATACTAAGCTTGTGATACTTCTCGCAAATCTGTTATTCAAGTTAATTTATTAAGACCTGAGTCACCCTCTAGACAGACTCTCATAAGTTACATCTGAATTTAATGAATAAATAATCAGATTTTGAACATCACCTTTCAGATCAATGCAGTGAAAATGTAATAATGCAACAAACTACATGACATCACCTATTAAAAGTTGGCTGCATTTCTTTGCAAATTATGTTACACAGAAAATATGAGAATATTTTCATATTTCTTTCACTCAAGACTGCTAAGAACCAAAGAGCCAGGTTGTGTCTGAATGAAAGAAAAGCCAGAGAAAAAGAAAAACTGTGTGCCATTACTCCTCATGTGAACAGCAGTTTGACTGCTCCACTGTGTGTAAACCATCAGAACCAGGACTTGTGATTATGCTTCAGACTCCGAGGCGAGTGGTTTGATGTCAGGGTGCCACTGCAGCACTTCCAGTTTATGAGCACATGTTCTGTGTCTGAACACAAAGACATGAGCAAGCAATTTCCTTACTGACCTGACAGCAGCGATTTCACATCAACCTCTGTCTTACGACCTTTTCTTCCATATTCTCATTCACATGCAAACTCTTACCTCTAGACATGATAATGGCACTAAATTGGCCCTGTCATTATGCTCATATTAGGTATAAATTAGCTCCAACGGCATTGAAATTATTTTCTGAATGACTTGAATCTGACTTCTGCCACGATCTTCTGTCTCCCATGGCAACCAGAGAAAAGGCCTTTGATTTGCATTTCATTGCCAAAATAAAGTAAAAATTACAGCACTGGGCGACACTGTAGATGGGTTAGCCAAAATAATGACTCAAATAGAGTAAAATGGAAGGGGAAAAAAAAAAGGTGATTTCATGTAGTGTGGCTCCCAATGATGCAAAGCTGCCTTACAATTGCAAAAGCTTCTGTATTTGGAGGCTAATCTTTAAAAAGATTTCATTTTAAAATGTATATTAATATTGGTGAGCAGATTCCAACCAAGAAACTGAATAAAACATGTTTTATGGACTGCTACCAAAGCTACAAAGTAATGTAAGAAACCTATAACTACTTAAAACATTAATCACTATCAGACTATACATATTACAAATTAGGCATCAAACAATGTAAAAAGTGGTTAACTATAAACTTATTTGGATGCAAGGATCTTAACTCCCACTAATAGCTCAATAGCATCCTTTTTTATGGATACACCAATACCAATATCAGTACTGAGTATCTGTCCACAGTTGCGTGTTTAGTTGTATTTAAATGTGTACTGATAACACAGTACCTTATACTACTTTCAGCAGCATGACGGTCACCTCTCAGTTGAGCAGTCAAATGGTAGAAGAGCAATGTCAGCCATGTAGAGGTAGGTATTTCTTATTTTTTTGAGTTGGCTGTCATGATCCACACACTTTACCAGTTGGAGGCAGTAATTCTAATGCATTATAGTCACCAACTGGTAAAGTTGTTCTCTAACTGGTAATAAACATCACAAAAAGAAAAAAAAGAAGCTACCTTGTGGAGGTACTTCAAAGTGAAAAATTGTGACAAAAGTAAAGTGAACTACAAATTATGCTCAGCAAAGCTGTCAAGGAGAAATCTAGCATTTCACGACTGAACAGACTGTTGCAGTCCTGGCTACATTTAAGGAGTTAACACAAAAAGGAAGCGCCTCTGATTTTCAAACATGTTTTCATTCAGTGATTGTACAATGTGTACCAGCATTTATTAGTACCCGTATAGGTACTCAGTATTGGCAGTAATCAAATATAATAGTACTTGTACTCTGTTTGAAAAAAAAAGTGGTATTAGTGCATCTTTAGGTTTTTCATGCCTAAAGAATAGCTGTTTTTTTTGTTGTTTTAATGTCCAAATCTGAAAAAGTGGTAGGTTCTTTTTTCAGTGTGCTGCACAGTATAGAAAATGCTGTCTATTTTTACTCCTGCAACAATGTCAATATGCCTTTTTTTGTTTCAGCAGGAATGTAATGGTCAGTCATATTTTTCTTATTTTGATAGTTTCTAACTGTAGGTGGTAGCAAAGATGGTGAATGTTAATCTACACTTGAACCACAGGTGAAGAGTTTAACTGAGATTAAACATAGCCACAATGGGGTATCTTCCATACTTTCCACAAAGCTGTTGGATACAAACTAAATATATAAAAAAGTGTCAAGCTGTAGGACATGTCAGTGCTGTGCAATCCCACACAAAGAGCACACAGTCAACCTACCTGCTTAAATTTATTGGTAAGGTACTGGAATCTATCTATACCAGGAAAAGTTTGCTTTGTTTGAACCAGCTCTATACTACAATATTTACCTTCTTGACACCCAACATTAAAAAAAGCTCAAGATAAAAAAAAACAAAACACTCTTTTAAAACAAATAACAAAAAAAAAAAGAAGGTGTGTTAGTCTTACAGATGATTCCAGACGGTCCACACACATGCCTTTCCATGCACTGGTCACACGAAATCCCTGAGGCCCCAACCCTGCAACGGCACTGGCCCGTTACAGGGTCACATGGTCCAGGCAACGCCCCCCACAGGGAACACTTACACTCCTCACAACGGCCACCTGGCGTCCTTGGGTTACCATGGTAACCAGTGGCACACCTAAGGGAAAGGAGTCACGTGAAAAGATATTTACAAACAATTCACCAAAAGTTCATACAACAAAAATGATTTCAGACCCCCCAGGCACCACACCATCTATAGTGGAGGGAAAAAGTCTGAGTCATGCTTTCATCTAAACTTTGAGTGCATGCCATTATGACACCTAATTCAGGCAAACAAAGATAACCTAAAAGTCTTACTAATTTTTTTAAAGATCTCACTTTTTATTTAAACCGTTAAGCTGATTTATTTCCTTTGCCTTTATTTATAGTCTAAAGCAAATTATTATGTTTTTTCCAATTGACACTTCCTGGAAAAAGCAAAATACTGTTGAGTGTCATAAAGGTAAGTGATTCACTAAGTAGTCCTCAAAATGCTTTAACAATTTGTCTGGACTCGTCCTGTGGCCAGTTCAAATAATTTGATTTAGACTGAGATCATCTTCTTTTGAGAAATGACAGCGTTGTAGCCATTTTGAACAAACCTTGAAAACAATCAGCGGTGGCAGCCATCTTGAATAAGGTTAAACTTCATAGGTTAATCAACTGTAGATATACATCTAGAGATCACTTTTTGAGAGTTTCATTAAAATTTGTTGTATGGCTCATGAGGTATTTTGCCAATAAACAGACAAACATGCACACAAAAGGACAATAACATTATCGCCCACCTTTCATAGTAGTGGGTGAAAACAAACCTAGAAACTTAGAAAACAATTGTTGGGTGATCATAACTGATTAAATTGTGGACTCCTATTCAAGATAGCTTGCTACAGCTAATCAATGAGCCCAGTCAAAAATGGTTAAAACTCAGTCAATTTCACATATAGTGAGTTTTAATTTGGTAAGCTAGTAAATGAGAGTCACCCTCAACACATAGAGCATTATCTATATAGCACACATCTTACAAGATGTGGTTGTGGCAGCCATTCTAAAATAAAACCGTCATGAAAGGCATTCCTTCAAGGTATGCTAGGCCTTTATTCTTACTGATAATTGTGCTATTTTGCTTTTTTGTTGTTGTAGGGGTTTTTTGGTGCACATATCTCACCTTTCACAGTATTTTCCTTCATATCCCTCAGGACAGGCAGTACAGTGGTAGTCATCAAATCCCTCGGCTACACAGGTTGGGCTAAAACTAGATAAAGAATAAATTTACACAAGAACAATTTCAATTTAAAAAATTTTCAAAGTTTCAAGTACACAGTCTGTAAAAAAATGCTAGAATACTAATAAATAAGTAAAAAGATTATTCTTAATACTTTAAAATTGTGGTTACAAACAAGCCAAAAGAAAAGTATGTTTACTTGTTCCCTGGATTGGTAAGAGGACAGGCGCAAGGTTTACAGTCATGAGAAAAACCTCGGACCACACCGTAGAATCCCGGAGCACAAAGTTCACAATGATCTCCCTCTGTGTTGTCTTGACAGTTCTACCAAAAAAAAAACCACACAAATTATTAAATGAAGACACTATTTCATTCTATAACTCCTTAAGAATTATGATGAAATTGTGAACATTATTTTTTTATCATACAATAAAATTTTAGCTGTGTGATTGGTTGTACAAGTACAAAAAATATCACTGAATATAACAAAAGACATTTAGCTTTTTCATCCCAGAAAGCTAAATGTCAAAACAAATGTCAAACAAGAAGATCTACAGTTCTTAATGTCGCATTTTCCACTGAGACAGAAAATTTTAGACAGGCGTTTTGAGAGGAACACATAAACATTTACTGCTGAGATTTTAAGCAGGTTTTAGATGCTTAAAAACTGACTGACTTTACATACACTTTTGTGCTTCATTTAACTGTTCTAAAACGGTCTGTTTTTTTTTTTTAATAAGACAGACATGGTCATTACTTATTAATCAGTACTGAATACACTTATTTATTGGAGGGAGCAGGGTAGGGAACTGGACTGGCATCATTGGTTGACTTGTCAACAGAGAAGTAGAAAATCACAACCAACTGCTTTTATGTCAGTTTTCCATCACATTTTATAAAAAATATTATTTCTTAATTGCTGTGCTTGCCTTTGAGATGAGCAATTTACAGTTTCATACTGAAATGTTTGACCGCATATTTACAGAAAGGTCATTTTAGTTTTATTCAAATCTCTTTAAGAAAAGCTATTTGTCTTGACCTTTCTTATTTCACAGAGGCAGATGAAAACAGTGACTTTCTTTGATTGAGCAGTTATGATCTTTGCATACACACTCACAAAGACACTGAGAAATGCCCAGTGTGATCCCAGCTGCTTTAAAGAGCAGAGCATCTCTACTGTCACAGCAAGGAGCAGATTCTCCATTTCTCTTTACAATCTGTTTCTCAATTATTCACAGTGTAAACTTTCATCTAGCCTTGACTGTTTTGAACAGGAAACATGCATCCACAGACAGTAATGAGGTTCAGTCTCCCTCCTGTTTTATCAGGTGTTTTAAGAATGTGCACACCACAAACAGGTAGAGCTTAGCGCACAGGTAGGATTTCACATAAAGATTTTAATAAAACTACTTTTTTTTTTCACAAGCGAGTTAACTGAAATGCTCATATTATTGGCAGAAATTGTAACCATTTTTTTTTCTTGACTTCTTTCTGACAAACAATGTCTTCAAATACGCCAAAATAAAAAAAAAAATACAGCAAGTTTTCCTAACTTTTAAGAGCAAATAATTACACAAATCACAAAAGTAAAATGCTCAGCAACACAAACGATAAAATAATGCCTCCAACACACACAATGAACTAAGATAGACACAAATTAAACAATCCTCTACTGTACACAAATTTACTGCTCTCTCTTTATATCCCCAAGGCTCATCTTATGTGTTCGACTTGTTTGTTGAAAATGGGAACTCGAATCTTTACAACAGGAAGTTGTCTCTTAACGAGGCAAGTCATTTCCATTAACTTCCTGAGTTTCTCGTTACTGCTAATTACCACAGAAACAAACTCGTTTAGTGCTTTCAATTTAGCCTGCTCGACTAGAAAATGCTAATGATGTTGTTATGGAAAACAAGATCAGAATGGGCAGGGAAAAAATGGCTGGGAGGCAAAGTAAGAAAGAAATAAACAAGTTGGGGGAAGGGCGAAGAAAGAGAGAAACAAATTACTACAAGAGAAACTAAACAGAAGTGAGAAAGAGAATGAGAAAGGAGGAAATGGAGAACTTGACAAAGGAAAAAAAAAAGGGGGGCGGGGGGGTTATTGAAAGGAAAGCATAAATAAAGACTGAGGAAAAGAAGAGAAATGTATTGAATATGATACCATATAAAAAAAACAAGACAATTAGGTAAGTGGATGAAGAAAAAGAGACAGTAAAAGACGTGAACAGAAAAATGTGAGAGATAAATTTACAGAAAAGTAACAACAACCAAAACGCCCATATTTCAAAACAAACATAAAACACCATCATGCATAATTAAGCACAACTTCTGTCTAGCAAGTGTGGATACCAAAGAGGCTGGAAGACAGTTGTTATGAAATCTGAAAAATACCAAATGCTTTCCATCTTAATGGTCAGGAGGGGTGCAATGGTTGCAAAAACAGTTGTTGTGTTGGAGTCAGTGAGAAAATGAACCTATACTCAATAATTACCGGGACAAATTATTTTCTTATGACTTCATAAATTTAAGTGCTAGTTTCAGGCCTTCTGCAAAACACTGGAGTGTTTATTTTGTGAACTGCAGTCTCATTAAGAGTAAAATAGCACTGTGTTTTCCTAAATTTTATGACCAATAGGATATGTTCACTTTTTATATAAAGTCTCCTATTTGGAACACAACAAGAAAAATTAGGGCAATTTTCCAACAACATGAGTCAGACTTGACTGTGTTGGTGCTAACTTAAGTTTCCACATGTGTTTCCTGGGTGCTAATTGAAATGCAGTAGTGTTTTAACTAGATTAATACACAAAAACTGGAAGCTAATGCACAATCAAAGCAATGACACTTCTCTATTGCAATTTCTCAGATTCTTTTAATTGCATTAAATAAATTATTATTAAAATTAAAGTAGGAATGTAGCTTTAGGTCATATCTAAAAGAAATAAAATTATAAAGCATGTGGCTTAGCCAGGTGGTGGTTAATTATTGCCAAGCTAATTACACTATCTGACATCCTTCCCAATGCGCACTCACACACTTTTTCACCACATTCCTTCCTTGAAAAACCCAACATATGGCTCTGTCTCCAGCGACAGAGAGCTCACACACACTCATTTACCTGGCATATGGATGTCTCAGGGTCACAAGTGGAAGAGTGCCCACTGCACTGACACTGAACACAGCTGCCCATGCCGGCAGCGGTGGGCACTCTGGATGCTGGAACAGATATCTGTGACCCAGAACGGAGACGGTAGAAACCTGCAGCACATTCCTGCACAGACACAAGAAAAAATAAACATTAGATATTTAGAAAATGGTCAAACTAGTAGCACAATCAGATCCAGCTTTGATTGATAATTTGTTTCGGGAGCAGCTTCACACTGAGTGTGATGTTGAAATGCATCCCTAAACACACGCAGGCATGGACCCACATAATTATCACTAATGGTCACTTCACCAGGCAACAGTTGACTGCTCTCCGTTTCACACACATACACACAATTAAGAGTTATTCACTTCAGTAACTTTTGTACACACAACTACTTTTGCATACAGATCAGCTCATACACACACAGACATGCAAGGTAACTCTCACCCCCTCTCCTGTTCAGTAATAATTAATGGAGTCCATTTAAAGAGCCATCTGTTCCCTCTGCTAGCACTAAACGCCCGTTTAAAAATACTTTATTAGCAACGACGGTAGCTACAAATAGAAGAGCCATCTGTCAGCTGAGCCCTCTATGACCTGAACATTTTAAGTTTAGCTACAGTTTACTGCTTAGCTTCTATTTGGCTTTTTTCCCCCAACAGTATATTTATGAGCAGTTAAACTTTTATTCAGACTGCTCTGCATACAAAGTAACAAAGTGAGACATTGAAAAGTATAATAAGTTTCGAGGGAAACACTGTGTTCCTCTAAGATTAATAATAAAACCTAAATGACTGCTGTTCAGAAGAATCACTCAGAAGTGTAGCGTCCATGTATCAGAAGCTGTCTCCATAAAATCCTCATTAAACTAAAGATTAAGTCTCTTCTATATGAGGTTCCTATAGCTTAAGGGCAAGAGCAAAACAAAACTGAAGGTCAATTGCTATGACAAAAAAATAAAAATAAAAAATCAGAATTGAGAGGAGATGCTCAGTGAGAATTAAACCAGGCTAAATGAATTCAAAATTAAAAACATAACTGAGTCTTAGAAGTCTAAATATAAATTGGAAACTTGTCCTCCATTGTCACAGCAGAAATGTTTTTTTTGGGGAAAAAACGATGGGTACTTGATGCTTGCAGAACTACAAACATTTGTGTTTATGTTGATACAGTGCCTTGTACTTACATAGGTGTAAAAAAAATATCCTCAATATCCAACAGTTTAAAAAATGTCAGACTTGCACAACATTTCAGTCACTTGCAAATGTCATAACTTCTCACTTGCCATCTACTGAAACTGATTACATGGGCTGGAGTTCTAATAAAAACACCCTTTGGAAAAGTTCAGATATTGTGTTTTAATGCATGTATATGTACTATAATTCTCTGCATACCTCACAGGAGAGTCCAGAGTATCCAGCTGGACAGTCACACTTTTCTATCTGATAGGCTTTCTCATTTTCTTCCACTGGAAATCCTGCCTCTGCCACAGTTAAACTGATCTCTGAAATACTGGAAGATTAAGGACAAAAATGAATTCGTACAACACAAAGAAATCCAACATTACAATGGGTCCAACATTACAATGGGTTTTTCTTTGGGATTTTTCTTTTTTTAAGGACATTTGGAAAATCTAAAATGAGGATGTATAACATACAGAAGAGGCTATGTTGATCATTAGCAGCAGAAGTGAATAGTTTCATTGTCATAGCTTAGAACACAAGCAAAAAGTTTTGTCTGAAGAAATTCTTAATTCAGCTGTCACATTTCCCATCTAACAGCGAGGCACACTTTATGGAGGTGCATGAAACTGTGTTTGTGGTGTGTTTCTGTGTTTTACCGGCTATGTCTCATCAAGTTGCCATGTGATGCCTTAATTAGAATGTAGTCCACATAGAACAAAATGTCCATGAAGTCCTCTCGAGTCATAGATCGACCATCTGCGTACTTCCACTCGTGCTTTACACACAAACACACACTTTTAAAGACACTGACAAATCATTTAGTGTAACAAATTTTGTTTGCATGACAGAGTCTGCCTGAGGTGAGATACAGAGTATATTCTGCTTTCATTTTCTCATAAGCTAAAAAACTTGGACCTTAAACATTTTTCATGCTTTTCTCTTAACATTCCGCCTATGGTACCTCTGTCATGTCGATCTCGTGGCGGGTGAGCTGTCCGATCTGAAGTCCTGGGATGTGGCGTGTCAGCACGACATTGTGGTTTGGACCACCCTTAATAATAACCTGAGGCTCATAAGAGGAAGGACCAACTTCATCTCTGGCTTCAAAGAAAACTGCATATTTCAGCTGCCCACCATATGCTGTGATCTAAAGGGAGACGGTAGAAAACAATCACCTGGACTGAATGGATTTTAAATTCAAGTCACTGGAAATTGACTGGATGCAAAAGGTTTATAACTAAGACCCTCTTGGTTAGATCAACCAGCAGTCTAAATTAACTGCTAATGACAAAAAATAATCATATATGAACAGGAGCATTGACCTGACCAACACATTAGTTACACCAGAACCTGAAAGAAGCTTTTTATTGAAAAATATGTTTTGGGTTTTGTTCCAAAAATATCTGGTATAAATTAGGTGGTAATGAATAACTTAACTGGATGCAAGTCATAGCAATTGCCCAAGTTTAGCTTCAGCCTTTTAACGTTTTCCCACTTGTGTAAACCATTTCTATATATAAAACAAAGGCTTCCCAAACTGATGGGCAAAAAATGCTTCCTTAAGTAATTACCAACATCTTTTCTCCTAGTTTGCACAAACATGAAAACATCTGTTTTTACAAAGCTGCTCTTGTTTGTTCATCAATAAAGAACTAATTTATTTGATTTGTAGCATCTGGAGGCTACTTACCCTCATAATTACTATGAAAGAACTAGGATTGGACTTAGTTTTTCAGTCATTGCTTCTGCATTTTGACTTAGTTTTTGTTAAATGATTGAAATATGCCTCATCCTGATGTTAGTCAACTAATTGTAATACCTATAAATATCATGTATCATAAATACAAGAAAATGGAAAACATATAATAAAATAAATACAAGGACAGTGCTTTTACCATAGAGCCCGTGAACTGCTCTGGTAGTTTCCAGTAGTAGGGTTCAGACAGAGTTGTTGTGACTAGATCTGCTTGAGCCAGAATCTCGGGGTGCTGGAAGCTGACTCCTATCCTCCTTTCTATGGTGTTGGACTTGTCCACCAAGGGGAGAACGGTCTGCTCTGGCCTCAGAGTTAACTAGAATCCAACAAGGAAAGTATTAATATACTGAATATAACACCAAATATTCAACTGGGAAAATTTTGAAGAAATTACATTTTCTTTGCTGTAGAGCAGATGTATTGCATATTAAATCAAAACCACCAAAAAAAATTACTTTTAGTTTTGGAACCATAAAAAAAAAACAAGTCATACAACTATTGCTTGTTTAATTTTATGTAATTTAAAAAAAAAAAAAATCCAGGTTTTTCTTTAGCTTAAGCTGCTGTCTAAGTAGTAACATGCCTTAAGAAGTACTGAGTAATATTTGAGTTTGTACAATGACCTCAAAAGTCACATGTTCCATGGAAAAGAGGGAAGGAGCAAAGTCAAGTTTCTCTGTGATTCAAATGTCATGCAAAGAAAACCACTCTGCTAACAGGCTGGAGAGCTGTGGTTTAAACAAGAGATGTCATAAACATTTTAATTAAGAGTTCAGGAAATCATAAAAAAATAGTCACAGAACATTTCCTTTGAAACTGTTGTTGCACAAGTACAAAAGTTAGTTCAAGTGTTAATTGAATAAAAGGTCAGTCTGGAACATGGCTTTTATTAAAATCCATTTTACTGGCTATTCATTTAAACAAATCATTCAAATCACACTGAGCAGGTCTTTTTGTTTTAGACATTCTAGGTATGAGGATCTGCATTTTATTTCATAGAAAATAACCTTTATATTCCACAGGAATCTAATGTCACTTATTAACACTTTTGACTATACTCAAATATAAAAAAAAAAAAAAATGCTTGAAATACCAGCTTTAATAAACTCTATAAACAAAAAATATTAAGTTTGTTTTTACACAAGTTTCAATAAAGCATAAAGTGACTTTCCAACTGTTTTTTTTTTTTCACATGATGGCAATACAGTTCAGTCACTGAAATGCAGCACTAAAGAAAACAGTAAAACCATGGTCAGCAATTATAGAGAAAAAGTCTAAGTTTGAGTCAGAGCAAAGGTTGATTCTAAGTTGTTTCATATTTATATCATCAGTCATTCACAGCATATCACTCTGTTTGGATATTACTTCAATCTTATAGTGTCAGTCTCTCTCTCTCTTGCTATGCCATCAATGGTGAATAGCATTTGAATTATTACTGGTATTTTGGAGAAAAACTGAGCCCTTCTTTCTCTGTCTCTCCATCTCTCATTTTTGTGTTGATATTTCAATACTGCTTGAATAATATCAGGGTTTATTATTGACTGTGGGTTGTGGTTCAGCGGACCAATTTAAAAATAGATTCATCTGCTCAAGCCCAGAACTCTGACTCTGTATTATGTTGGTATGTGGATGTTGTGGGAATAATATCTGAGGCATTATGGAAGGATGCTTTTTGATCGAGAAACCAGAATCTCAGTCTTAAAAGTTACTTTAGCTTGGTAATACTGGCTGTTTCATAAAGATAATCACAAAATCGTCTTAAATACATTCAATTCCTCACGTATATTTCCTCGCTACATCAGCTCAATCAAAAACAACTTTAGTTCTGTGTTAAGATACAATTCTTGTTTAAACTTTGAAAGAAATCAAAAACCATGCTCCCCACCAAACATCAAACTTCTACAGTGAAGAACTTGTAAAAAGATTTCCGTCTTCAGATAATTATTCTAATACATCTGAGTTTATAAACCATTGGTTCTGACATCGAGTAATGAGAAGTACACTTTTATTGTCATCATGAAAGAGTTTTAACATATGTAATTTTAATAGGTGGTTTTACTTGTTTAAGTGCTAATATTAGGCACGAGTAACATGTTCAAGTTCACCTTGTGTGAAAAATGTTAAGGATACATAAAAATAAAAGAGGCGTTTTGCACACCTTTAAAGAGCACACAATTTTACTTACAACTATGTATGCATAGTACTATATTTCTTTTTTCCTCTTTTCCTTGTTTAAGAAGAAAATGTGTCTGTACGTATGTGCTGTTCTGCACCAACTTCCATGTCATCCCACGTAGTGTGAGTTAATGTGTATGTGGGCTGTTTGTATAGTGAGTGTATAAAGTCTAGATATGGTGAGTTTGTGTGTTTTCCCACTCCACTTGGTGTAATCTCACGATTCAGTGGTTCAGAGAAAATCTCCCTCTTTTCAATAAACCTTCGTTTTTTATGTATTTCTCTGACCAGTTCTCCCTCCATGAATCTCGCTCTGTCAACAATAAAAGAATTGAATGCTTGTTGATCAAATGAAGCCTCTCCATTCGAATGGTTCTCTCAGAAACAGCAGTTTATGGCTCAAAGAAACTATTTCCCCAACGAAAGATGGTTATTTAAAATACTCAATCGGTAATGTAAACTTGTCTTTGCAACTGCCAACCATATCTGCACACACTTCTGTTTTTGATTCATGCAATATGGAAATGTGTATACATTTATATTATTTTAATTACAATACACAGTAATCATTTAAACTATTTGAAAAACAACTTTGTGGTGCATCTTTTGGCAAAGAAAAGACTGGAAAAAATAAAGGTGGCTTAGACCAAATCCCAATAATACATTTTAAAAAAGGCATACAGTTTAAACATTTTAAAAACAAAATAACAGTGCATTTTGTAAATTGTAGCTGTAGCCATTGTTATTATATACATTGGTTTTTGGAATACTTTTTCTCACCTTTAGGTTACAAAAGTTGCAAAAAATAACATTAAAGTATATCTGACGTGGCAAAAATTTTATTATTTTGTCAGGTTTTTGCCAAGAAAAAATCATCCATCATCATTATTATTTAACCACTCACAGGAATAAAACTAAATAAAGTAACAGCCTTATCAGCTGCTGATTCAGCTCAAATTCACTAAAACCTAAACTATAATAGTACTGTGGTCATTTGAACCTTTTGTCAAACGTCTCAAAAGACATCAAGGGTTCTTTAGGAATACTTCAAAAGAAACTCTTAAGCAATAAAAATAATTTAAATGTGTGTACTCACCCTCATCCTTACAAGTCCTTGTGCCTCTGTGCAGGAGTGGGTCAGTCCATAACAGTAACATTTGCTGCAGCCTAGTGGATTTTTCACAGATAATCCAAATGTGTCTAATTTACAGCGATCACAGTTGTGCCCTTCCACGTTTTCCTACAAGACACAGAAAGGCAAACAGTATATTAAGGAATGCTTTGTGCCAATATCTGACCTTATTTCCACATTTCTTCTTGAGGCTGATTGGGAATGTAGGACAAAAGTACCTTTAGGAGGCATCGTCTTGTAGGACATAAGTAGATACCTTATAAGATTGAATATTTTAGCTAAAATGTTCATCTTGTGAATTTCCCTTCTGGGAATGGATAAATTATCTACCCTAATTAGGTGCTACTAATACTAACACTAATACTAACATTAATAAAACAAATGTAATTTTGTAAGTGCAAAAAAAAAACTTTGTACTAAAATACACCACAATAAAGTTTACATCCTGAGCTTTTTTTAGTCTTCCACTTTGTTTCCCCAGAT
>JAOXNZ010000085.1:5845202-5858513 GCA_028566095.1 Kryptolebias brasiliensis
ATAAAATTTTGCAGCCAAAAATTATAAATCGAAATCCATTTTTGTCCCATTTCTAACACATAACATTGTATTTTTATTGTTTCCACCATACTCTTAAATGCTATGTGACTAGAGACAGACTACTTTCCCAAACTTACAACCAAAACACAAGTGCCGTCCTGCACATCATGAGACAATGCAAATATATATGTCCAACATCTTGACAAAGATATGCAGAGCATTAACTGTGGAGCAAAAAGAGATACAACATGAGACAAAGGGCGAAACAGACAGTGAAGAGGAGAAAGTTGGTTGACAGTGTGTGGGTGGTTCATTATTGTCATCATTTGGAGAGGCTTTTTGTTGACAACAAGACCAATGCTTGTCCTCCTCTCCTCCTCCTCCTCCCAGTCTGTCGACACTGACATGTCTTTAAATAACACAAGCGCACTGGCCTGTGACTATCCATCTTTAAATTTTCTTTCTGTTTTTCGACCTATGGTTTTCCTATGGTTTTAAATCTTTCATTCTGCTACAATTTTTGAGGTTCTTATTGTTTTTTCTTACTTGTTTCCATCAGTTTCTATTGTTTCCATTATTCCATTAGTTACATAGTTTTTTACTACCCTTTCATTCCATGTTTTTTTTTCTTGATTTCAGTACAACTGTTTGCATTTAATCATTATTTCTACATACAGTTTACCAACAATTATGTGTATAAGAAATTCAGTCTGGACACAATATTTATTTAATTTGTCAGTCCATGTATAAATAGAAGTTACTTCCACAATTCTTGTATGCCACAGGTTTTCTGAGCATAGTTTGTAGTATTTTTTATCCATTATGACCTAGTCCCCCAAGGATTTTTGTGAGGGGTGCCAGGGTCACTTTTGCAGAATGCTGAGTTACTGTAAACAAAACATCCTCAGCACAAAGCCAAGCTTGTTCTGGTGACGATTGGACTCTGACAGGGCTGCCCCTCATCTCTGATCCTGTTTGTGATGTTCATGGACAGAATCTCAAGGTACAGTCATGGAGAGGAGGTCTTCACATTTGGTGAATGATGTGGATCTGTTGGTACCTTCAAACCATGACCTTCAGTGTTCACTGGAGAGGTTTGTTTATTCCTTTGTCAGGGACAATGCAATTGGAACATTACAACAGGTTAAAGTAACATATTACCTATGTGCTGAAAACAGGATTTCTAGCCGTGATCAAGCCTGAGAGTTAGCTCCTTCAAATCTAAGGCATGGTTCTTGATTGGAAAGGGTGGAATGCACCTTCCACATGGGGGTTAAGCCTTTGCCTCAAGCAAAGAAGTTTAAGAATCGTGGGGTCCTCTTCACAAGTGATGGCAGGATGTAATAAAAGACAGGTGAATCAAATTCAAATTCTATTCAAATTCAAATATACTTCATTAATCCCAAAGGGAAATTAAATCAAAGCCTTGTTCTCAGTGATGAGGGTGTTGCTGAGGAGAGAGGGATCTTTGGGTTTCTCTCCTTGACTTGCTACCTTTTCAACCCAATATTGAATAAGCCATTAAATACATTAAATAAATCCATCTAAACCTGAATACATTTTCAAATTGGGCAACAATAACCTCACTTGAAAAACACCCCAAATTATAAACTAGAATTCTAAAACAGAGTGGGAAACCTTAGGTAGACCCTTCCTCTTGCCATTGAAAAACATAAAATAGATAGGTAGCAGCCAAAAAAATGTAGCTCATTACAGTACATACAAGTATGGCTGTTTTTCAGAGGTTGCCAGGAATAATCTTCTCTTGCAAACACAAACAGTGCTAAAGTTTGACATATTACACAAGAACAGACCACAAGGCTTCTGGGCAGAGAACTCCTCTGTAAACCAAAATAATTCAGATTCAGTTCTGAGATAATCTATACAACACATCTGTAATCATACTTGACCTTATTACTTTCAACACTTGCAAATTTACATCAGAATGACTATATAATAGAAGTATATACCTCTACATGAATAAAATGCTATACTCAATAAGAACCAGATGATTTTTTTAATCATTATGTTCTGATACATAAAACTGTAGAACTAAAAGAGGTTGCACTTTTCACCTTGCCTGTCTGTGCCTGTTTTTGTTTTGTGTGTACCACATGCTCATGCACACAATGTTGTTTAGTGATATGGGAGACATTAACAGTTAACTAATAGTGTTGCTGCTTTGCTTATTGCTGCCATGCATCACATCTCAACCTCCTCATTATAAAGACATACAGAGAGAGGAGGTGGAAGAGTCTTCATCTGCATTTTTTATTGCTAAGTTCAGCACTTCTCTGCAAGCTAGGGTTGTTTTTGTGTCTATGTGTATGTCAAGATTTTTTTTTTAAGACTTCTTTTCTGTTTTATTTAGTGTTTTTCACCACTGGAAAAAAAAATAATGACTTGTGGATAAAGAAAAATGAAGCTAAAAACAGATATATAAGCACAACAGTTTTTTTAAGTTTTGTAAACATTAGTTCCAACGTAAACACAAGATATTCATTAAGTCTTGGTGACACTCAGTGCTTTTTGCAGAGCAAAATAATTTCTTGCCATTACCAGACAACTGTTCACTGCTCCTAAAAATGTGTCAAAATTTTCTCATAAAGTTTAATGAAATAGTACTGCTTCATTAAACTTTAATTTATTTGCATATAACTCCATCCTTACCATTACATTGCTTAGCCTCTGTGCTTTTTGCCTCTGTCTGCTTCTCCAAAACTTCTTCAAAATTCACTGTAGTTAATACATCCACTAAAGATAACCGCATTACAATACACCTCATTTAATTTGGTAATAAAGAAAATTACCCCTAAAAATACCAAGACTTTTATTAGATATTAGTATGTCAGGGGTCATCAACAAAATTTATTCAAAAGGCAGATTTTTTATTTTTTTGAGCAGACAGTTCAAAACAATGGTCTGGCCATTTTTGGAGAGACGTTCTGTCAAATAGTTATCAGCAGTTATCAGACATGACATCAGTCAAGCACAGAGTATAGAGAAAGAGGCAAAAGTCTTCATCCAGGCTATTCTAACACCTAGCCAAAACAAGGGTCTGGCGCTATCTATTTTCAGACAACAAATCTTTCTTAAAAGCAAAATACCAGTGTGTAAGAACATTACATTAGGTAATATTACAACTCTAGACTTCTGCATGACACCGTTGGTTTAGTTTGTTGCCATTTTGTCAACCAAATAACATTTGTGTTACTTGCAAATTTACTGTATGTGTCCTGAGCCTAGATAGACCATGTATATCATGTTGATGGAGCTGGGGCTGCGAATGTACCAGTCTGCCTGATTAGCACATCTACTCAGTCTAAAAGTTTACTCAACTCCTGGCGGACTGATACATTTGTAGCCTCTCAGCACCATCAGCATAACCTTGGTCTACACTCAGCACACATACTTTTGTGTAGTAACAGAAATCTTGTGCAGTTGAGAAAAAAAGTGACAAACTAAAATGATGTCATGCAAAAAATTTAGAGGTTTATAATAACTAATGTTGTATATTTTCACATACGTATGTTGTATTTGAGAGAGAATTGACAATTTAAAAAATGAGCCTTTGTTTAGCTGGCAATTAGCCTAACCTGAACAAAGACATCTTCTTTCTTTATTGTCCATGCTCTAAGACTGATAAAGTACTAACTATTGATATCTATACAGACTATCCCTTTAACAAGGCAAGCTTTGACCAGCCATGTTTTGGTAATTATCCTTGATCTTTTTAAAATGTCCTGCTGTTGCAATTATATGGATCCTATTTTTCAAAGGTGTTAAACAATTTCATTCTTTTTTATTTGTAATTTTTTATTTTTTTGTAATTTTACTTATGAATCAGTCATCATGAGTGCTATTGTAATAAATGTTAAATAAGACAATACAAAATACTAAATAAAAAAATGACTGAGAACATTATTGATTGAAGAAAGGCACCAGTAGCAGAGGACTCATAGAAGAGAGAGTTTATTTTACTTTACTTTCACTTGACTGTAGTTGCGTCAGGTTCAGACATGAATTATTTCAACAGTTAACTCCTCTGCAGTGTCCTGCTCCAACTGCAAAACAACTTAATGGAAAACTAACTTTACAACAGTAGCTGTTGCTACTGCTAATGACTGCTCAGCTTGTTGATGCTAACTTTGTGAACTCAGGCATGTTCATGTGAATTTGTTTATCTTATCTAGCACTTTACGGTGCAGCATTTCTTTATTTTCTTAAAGCAACTTGTTAATTCAGAATTGAATTCTCACTTACAAAGCTGAGAAGTTTGGAACACTGATGGTTTAAAGTGCTCAACTGCATAATCCTCTATGAAGAAGATCTGAGTAAGCACTTTGATTGGCTAACATGTTACCCCTCTGTCTTTGTCTACAACTCATTCTTGTGTTGTGGATTAATTAATAAATTAACACTTCATGGGACAGATGAGCTTCCAGGCCAGACATGGCCCTGGGACCACCAACTGACAGTTAGAGCTCAAGGATATTTGTAACTTATAACTTTTTAAAACTTACCTCTATTATAAAGTCAGGCTCTGAGGTGACTCTAATGGCCGTTTGCTCCTGCTGATCTGTAGTGTAAGACACAGTGAAGACCACACTCCCTCCATAGGCTGCCAACTAAAGAGGGAAAGTAACACAGTCAGTCAGAACAATTCCCTGAACAGGCATAATTAGTCAGCTTTTGTGTGCGACTTGGAATCACACGCATTATGCCATGAAAATATTGGTTTAGGTTAAGTTACAACAGCTTTTTTAGGATATGCTTAGCCTTCCATTAGTGCATAAATAGAAATGACATTTATCATAATTTACAGAAACTAATCAGGCTCACTTGATTGCGATGAGATTTAAAGTAAAGAGTGTTGGCATTTACATTTAACTACAAAAAGAAGATGAAGACTAAAAAAAGCAAAATCAACAAAAAAGCAAGAGGGAGAACAACTGGGGATTTGACAGTGATTTTATTGAAATTAAAATAGAATAGCATAATTAAAAATGCAAATGAAAGAGAAAAGAGCAAGTTTACATAGACCAGTCACATTTCTAATTTATCACACAGACTTTAAACCAGTACTACTGATGTTTTGATGCCTCAAACCACAAACAAAGTTAAAATCCTAAAAACATTAACAGGGCATACATATACTACAGTCTTTGTTGTCTAGTGGTGTTTCTTTGCAGCGTTTCTGTTGACACTACAGAATGAGCTTGAGCTGGAGAAACGCTGCATCGGCACGAACCTGAAATTTATTATTCTGCTCCAACCTGAACAGTAATGGGTGAGGGAGTGAGATAATAATGCCACCATAAAAAAAAGAGAGGAGGGGACACGCTGGAGGAAGGGGAGGGGGAGAAGAAGAAATAGTCCTTGAGAGAGTAAGTAAAGAAGTAAAAGGTAGGCATAATGCCTCTATAAACTTCTGCCATTCTACATCATTACCCTCAGTTTTTTAAGCCGGAGGAGGAAATCACCCATTTCGCAGCTGAATGAAAACACACACACCCACACACACACACACACACACCCACACACATACACACAAGCAAGCCTGCAGGGGTGCTTCAGTGAATGTTTTATTCTATAACACTTATTCTTGATCTATCTCAATTTGCAGATTTGGACTCCAGAGGACAGTAAAATCATAGTTTAAACCCACACTCAGCAGCCCACATGTATCTAACACTAGTGCTGCTTGACCTCCTCCTTCATTCGCTAATCTGAAGTATAACAAGACATTTAAACCTTCTTATTCACTGCAACAAAATGGCAGTATTATAAGTTATGAACTTATAACTCATCAACTAGCACGAGGTCTTTCCTGCCCCAGGCCATTACAATGTACAACAATGTTAGCTCTGATTGTAAATAATGCTGCCACTGTTTTTGCACCTTTAAAATCATATTTTGAACATTGTAAGTCTTTTGCAGTTTTTAAATCATATTTTGCACAGTCTTAAATTACTGTTTGCACAGTTTGAATCATATGTTTGCACAATTTTAATATTTTTGTACAGTTGTTGATTAGTTTTTTGCTTGTCTGAATATCATCCTTTCAATTTGATATTGTATTTATGTCTGTTGCTGCAACAAACTTATTTCCCAAGCTAGAATTATTAAAGTACATCCATCCAGCATCCATCCATGTAACCACCAACCTACCTACCCACTCACCCATCCACATATCCATCAATTTAAATGCAGTTTTGCTAAAAACTGCATTTAAATTTTAAATCTCAAGGTGAATCAGATGTAGACTCACTTAATTTGTTTGTCAATATATTGTTCATTTGTCCGCAATCAATCAACGTTTTACATGTTAGAGACCCATGAAAGCATTTGCAGTTTTTGTTAAACTAATTTTTATATTTTTAATATAGTTCCCTTTCCAATTTCTACTGAAATTATATGGGTGTTTACCTGCCTATTGAGCAATGCTCAATAGAAAGTTTGATGTTTTCACAGAAAGCAAATGCCTATGATATTTGGAAATGATTAAAATCTTTAGTAGAAGTATATGTACATATGTTTAATTTTGGTGTATTCCATCTGTCTGACAATGATCAATATTCATCCAATTCCTTTACCTGCTTATTTGAGCAGGGCTATGAATGAGATGCTGTCCATCTCCAGCAGTCACTGTGTAAGGGCAGGGTACACCATGAACAGGCTGCAAGTCCACCACAGGGCCGCATAGAAACAAACAAGACAACCATTCACGCTCGCACTCAGACCTAGAGACAATTTAAAGTAATCAGTT
Source organism: Kryptolebias brasiliensis (assembly GCA_028566095.1). Lineage (NCBI taxonomy): Eukaryota > Metazoa > Chordata > Actinopteri > Cyprinodontiformes > Rivulidae > Kryptolebias > Kryptolebias brasiliensis. The sequence continues at coordinate 5,851,972 of JAOXNZ010000085.1, forward strand.
AACCTAACACGTGTTTTTTCTTGGAGGAAACTGGATGAGATATAAAATGTTTTGAACACTAATTGGAAAGTGTTACACAAGAGCAAAATCATAACACACAATACAAACATAATTGTTACTGCAATAAATTCTAAGAACTTCAACTCAAACTTGCACAAATAACTCTAGATTTAGTCATTAATAAGTAAAGTGTAAAGTACTTTTCTCCGTACAACTGCTGTAAATGCATCCTCTGAACATTCAGCAGGACATGAGCGAAGGATGAAACAGCAGAAGCTTTTTCTGGATGAGTCTCTAGCCTTTTAGGGCTTCTGAATTTTGCAATTTACTTTCTTTGAAACTATTGACATTTCTCAGAAAACTCATTTCTCTTGATGCCATCCACTAAAACCTAGACAGAAATCAAAGCTTTTGTCATGGCAACCAGAGCACCAAACCCTACCCCGGGGGGAGAGGAAATAAAGAAGCAAAATACAGAAAAGAGAACAAACCAATGAAACAGCGCAGCATGAGAGAAAAATTATGTGTGGGGAGAAGGGAATTATGGGTAGTGAAAACGACTGAACAATAAACACTCAGCTGCAACAGACATTAGTCAGATCCCCATGTGAGCTCGATAAGCCTGTTATTAACTCTATTAGTGGCCAAAAGAATAAGGAGACGTAATCCTCACTGTTCGAGGCATAATCAAGAACCTGAGTCGATCTTCATTAAAGTGAAAGCCACGAGTATCAGTTTTTAGAAGTCATAAATCCTGCAGTTAGACTCAATGACAGAGGTAGGATGAAGCAAAAGAAACCACAATAAAATCATTTCTTAAAAAGAAAATACTAAACTAAAGCAGATCAAATGCTATATGCATATTCTATCCAAAACATTTACCCTAAATGAGAGAGAAAGAAAAAACTTAGCTCTGAAAACAAATAAGGTAACCTTAGAGTCACTGTGGAGTAAACATGAAGAGTATAGTTATAATATTTAATTTGCTGCCTGTGCCAAGGAGTGGGTTTGACAGAGTGAGAGGAGTGAAAATGAGTCACCGTCGACCTTACTCCTCCAGGGTTCTGAGCACAGCCCTGATGTAATAACTTTACCATAACTTTAAAACAACCAAATCCAAGTATTTTAATGCCATTCAAGTGTTAGTCCATCCTTATTCTAGTGCTGTTCTGCTCAAAAGGGCAGAATTGTGTTACAGTTTGACCTTTTGGTGATACCAAACAGCTGATGAGAGCTGCGCTAAAAAACACCTTAGAAATTTCTAATCCAGCATTACTGACAATATAGTGTTTTCTTATTATAACATTTATCCAAATGTGAAACTTTAGATTTTATAAAACTTGATCAAACACTTTGGTAAGTCAAACACCTTTATACAAGACACAGAAACTATACCAGAAAGAAATGACGTGTTAACAAGGCATCAGCGTGTTCTTAAACATTTGTATAAGAACTTTGTTTTTTACACCAGCATGGCTTTGTAGTATAAGAGTCCGGGTGCTGAACTGGCCTCACTGCAATCTAAACCTCTGACCAAGAGAAAACATTTGACACATCATAAAACAGAAAATCTGTCAAAATCCAGTTGAACAGCTAGAATCCTCCATCAGACAAGAATGGGACAACATTCCCCTCTGAAAACTCCAGCTGCTGGTCTCCTCAGTTCCTAGATGTTTACAGATTGTTGTTAAAAGAAGAAAAGATGCTTCACAGTGGGAATCATTGCCCTGTCTCAACTTTTTTCAGATGTGTTGCTGCCATCAAATTATAAAATATTTGCCATTGGCTTTTGTTTTTATTTTCATTTTTTACAACATCCCAATCTTTCTGGAATTAGGGTTGTAAATAAATAAATACAGGTCCTACCCTGAAGGGTCAACTGAGTCAGACACCATAAAACACCTACAGAGGTTAAAGCCCTGATGGGTCAGAACTATTGCAGCAGCTAAAAAGGGCAGAATTATTTGAAAACTATTGAGCTTATTAACGATTTTGGTAAGGACTTCTATTTTTCCACACAAGGTTTGAATACCATTTAATTTTGTGAAGTAGCGTTCATGCTGTTAGGTGATGCATAGGGTCCCACTTAAAAAACAGAGGGAAGCAATATTGTTGCACTTTGAAGTGGTTGTGTGCAGGACTGTGACATGATAATTATTATTGCTGGAGGGAAACAAGAGAAGGTTAGAGGAACTGTAACTCAGTATGCACATCTCATCCAGAAAGATGTCTAAGAGCAGCTTACTCATTTGCTTCCAGTATCTTGGAGTCAATCAATTATAGTTCTGCTCTCCCACAGCTCGCTGAGGTTTGAAAGTCAACCACAGTAGCCTCTTGTGTTTCAGACTTCGAGAAGCTGACAAATTCAGTAGATTTAATGTAGATGTAATTGTGAGGCTCAAACCCCTCCTAAATATGTTTGTTTAATTGCTACTGAAAAAGAATAGTCTTGTGAGTTTTAAATAAATTTTGAAATTGCAGCACTGTCAGCCTTTACTGGCTTTGATTGCAGGTACTGGAAATTTTTATTTAAAATGTAAATATTTGACTATGCAGTGAATGCATTATGGTACAAAGCTGATCTTATACAGGTGTCAGATAGCAGCAGCTTTTTCAACAGTGAGCATCAATGTAAAAGGAAGATGACCAAGTTATTAAAGATTATGTATTATTACCCTGTACAAGTCCTAATTCTCTTGTTTAGTTCAGCTTTTCTGATTTTTCAGTTTGATTTACAGTAAAACTGCACTTACAAAACAGCCCTTTTAACTGTCTGGAACAACTATTATTAAAATAAATGCAAAACATTCATTAAAGGAATGTATAGCACCTGCCACATTTCATGCAAGAGATTTAAACTAAAAGTCTACTTGCGTTTGCTAAGGTCGATTAGCTGTAGCAGCCATCTTGAATTGGGTTGACTTTAAATGTTAAGTTTTAGATGTACATCCAGTGATTATTTTCTGAGAGTTTCACTAAAATAGTGGTTAATGTGATATTTTGACAATAGATAGTGTTGTTTCAAACAGTTATTGCCAAAGTAAATATATTGTGTATATAGTGTAGTCCTCCTCATGGGAGGATTCTCAGCCACCACCACACACTAAATTTTGACTTAATATCTGTACAATGAACAATACAAAGGGAGGAAGATGTGCAAGTAAAGAAATGAAAGACAAAATTCACCTCATGCAATCAAAACTAAATTAGAGGCAGAGTTCTGTACAAATGCTTTACACACATTTGCATCTTTTATAAACTTCAACTTGCCAGTTTTGTAAAAACTGATGTGCCTCTTGCAAGTGTTTTTAATTATTACTGTGAGATATTAACTTCTAAAGTTAAGCAAAATTGGGACACTTTTTTCCTAAATTGTCTTTTTTTTTGTTCTTGGTTAGCAGTTGTAGCTAGTTCTTTACCATTCCTTCTTACCACTTTCTCCTTTGTTCTGACTCTAATAAACAGAAAAATGATAAGAAAAGGTTAGAGAAAGAGTCCAGACGAAAAGTTGCAGGAGAAAGAAGAAAATGTATCATAAGCCGAGTTGTGTGTATTTACACAGGTTTCAGCACATTTTGAGTTTCTGTCATCATCTGTCAGGAAGAAAGTTTTCTGTTCTCTCTATCTTCATCCATCATCTCTTTATCTTCCTGTTTCAATCTCTCAATACTCCGTCTGTTTCTGTCCAGCTTTGTCACTTTTTTTTTTCCAAATGATGAGTACTTTATGTATGTGAGGCTTTCATCTGTCGTGCTTGTGAGTCTGTTTGTAAATCAGGGCAGAGGATGTGTACAGAAAGGTTAGTATTTGACAGCTTTTGGAGGCTGCTAAAAATTCTGCACCACTATGAGCGAGAAATAGTTTCTGCTCAAAAAGACAAAACAACCTAAAAAAAATGTGTACTCTTTCTTTTAAAGGCAACAAGAAGACATTTATGCAAAAGGTAATTCCAAATAATTAAAGCTTTGAACTAACATTTCTTGAAGAAACTTTCTGAAAGTTTCATTAAAGTCTGTACTGTGGTTCATGAGATATTTTGTTAACAGACAAACAGGGTTGACTCCAATAGTTAGGTCTAAAGGTTTAAGCAAAGAACTTGCAGTATGTATTGTGAATGACTCAGCTACAACTTCACCATATTTTACCACAATATCTGTAAAACTAACTGAATTTTAGCTATTTATGTGTTTTCTACAGTCGGCTGACTGTGGCAGCCATCTTGAATTGGATTGGCTCCAAAGATTTATCATTTACAGAAGCACATCCGATGACCATTTCCTGAAGGTTTCATTAAATTTGGGCAATAATATCCATTTCCTACGTAGAATACATAAATCGGTTGCAAGCTTGAGGAAAACTATCACATAGACTTAAAAGTAGTAACCAAAATACTTCTAAATATAAAGAACACTTCATTAAAATGATGCTACACTCTCATGTGGCAACATCCAGAGGTTATTTTTAGCTGAGATACACTTGCTGCCTCTTTACTGTCAAATAAACCTGAAACACTGGATGAATATTCTTTTAACTGCGCACTCTTTAATAATGATAACGACCATCCTTGTGAGTGAGCAGTCCCTGGACTGACACGGCCAATAAAATCCCCAATGAACATCGGTGGAAAGCGCTTCTGGACCAACGAGCACCCTCAGAGCAGGAGCCTTCGTGGCATTAATGATACAGGAGGTCATGCAAACGGTGCAGAACATTATCACACACACATTTCTGCTCTTATAGATCCAATGCTAGCTTGTTATTACAAGCACAGCCTGTCATTTCCAATGAAGCACACTAACATGACGGACCCCTGTTTGTGTGTGAAAGAGTCACATCAAGTCAAAGAGCATCTATCTGTAACACGATCAGAGAATGAAGCAAGGAATTGCTTTTTCATACACTGCTCACATACTGCTACTAGCAATCACACACACACACGTATGCATGCAAATACACACACACACAGTGGTAATTTGTTTGTTTCCCATGTTTGGAGGCATGCGGTTCTGCTCCGCCGTCCCTAATGCCTCCAAAACACATCATTATCTGACTTATGTAGACCTGGGAGTCTGCGTGAGTGTTACTGTGGGAGCGTAAGTGTTTGGTGTGTACATGTGTGTGAGCGCTAAGAGAAAAACAGTTGATTATCGAGTTCAACAGGCGAAACACTGTTTACCCCGAGAGACACAAAGCAAGTGAGAGAGATAGAGAAAGAGGGAGACAAGAGAGCCAGGGGGAAGTAGAGGGAGATGATTTAGGAACAGCGAGGTGAGAAATGGGAGTCCTGGAGAGACAGAGTGAAGAGTTTGAGGAGCAGGCCGATGAAAAGGAGCTGGGATGGAGGGATGGTTAGAGGGAGGGAGGGATCCAGGCTCAGACAATGAAGTGAGATGACAAGCCAGGCCTGCAGGGTGCAAAGTGATGAAATTCAGTGGTAGATCCCTCTAAGCCACGACACGCAGACAAACATCACAGTCGGTCTGTTGTTGTGGTAGGGCAACAACTTCAGAAACATGGACTGCAGCTATTTACCAGCTGGAGTGATAGAGCCCAATCGAGCCCAAAGAAAACCATGGCACAATTTCAAACGGCCGACATTAGCTGAAGCTGATCCAGAGGAGGAGGACTGGGAGGGAGGTATATCCCAGCGGGATATATTCTCAGACGTCCACCCAGGGGCTTTATTTTTACATCACAAACTGGATGTGCCTCAATGATACAGCATCATAAAAGCATTTTCATGTGAGCCTGTTACTTTTATCATCAAACTGTAGAATCTTAAGAGAAATCATAATTAAAATCAAATATTTCAAGCAAAATTATTCCAGTTAAATTTTTTTTTATCTGTGCCAAAAACTAATATTTTTACACAAAGATGTGCTGGGATGTGACTGAGGAATACACATCAATGTCTACAAGTGTGTGTCTGCAACCAACCTGGTTTCCCAAGTATAAAACAGGTGCGTTCCAGTAGTAGGCAGAGCCAAGATTATTCACAACGTCTGAGTGTCTGACGCTAAGATACAAAGGCGTCTCTCTGTGAATAGGCCACACCCTCCCTCCTGTGTCTCCCACTAGATGCCAGCCAGTCAGAGTGGTCTCCTGAAAACACAGCAATCAGACAGAGAGAAAAGAAGTCATTTACTTTCCATTGCACACACGGCTCTTTTACTGTAAATGGTTGTATAATTTAAGTCATTTTGTTGAAAGAGCTTTGCCAGGATTGCACACTTTTCACCATTTTCCTGCTATATTGAAAATCTGGGTTTTGAAATGGGGTCAGCTTTCAATTTCAAGTTTTTATGATTGTGAGTTTTCAGCAGCCTCAAAATGTGAGGAGCTGGCATATACACTGGTTTTCAACAGAAACATACTGAATTTTATTAACTCTAAATCAGTGTAGCTGAAGGTAGCACAGTGGTGCAGTGGTTAGAGCTGTCGCCTCCCAGCAAGAAGGTTGCAGGAAGGATCCCGGCCTGGGGCCTTTCTGGGTGGAGTTTACATGTTCTCCCTGTGCACACGTGGGTTTACTCCGGGTACTC
>JAOXNZ010000085.1:5894967-5906874 GCA_028566095.1 Kryptolebias brasiliensis
GGCTGTGGCATCCATCTTGAATCCAATTGACTCCAAAGGTTAATCAGTTGCAGATATATGTTAAAAGATTACTTTCTGAAAGTTTCATTAAAATCAATCTAGTAGTTCATGAGAGATTTTGCTAACGGACAAACAGGGTTGAACAGTTAATGCTAAATTTTTAAGTAAATATCCTGTGCAATGAATAGCACTTGCAGCATGTGTTGTGAATGACTCTCAGCTACTACCACATCAAATTTTGGTGGTGGGCAATAAAAATAAATACAGATAATAAACAAAAAATACACAAATTTACTTCCTTTCATCCAGCAAAAGCAAGATTAAAACTATCAACTAGACCTGGACTCAACTAAAGCTAAATAAAATTATTTCCTAGAAAACTCATCATCCTTGTTACAGCTGAGCTGCGCTCCAAGCACCTGCAAATTATTTCACTTTGACTTTCATTGCACAGGCAGTCCAGGAAACAAGATTTTAACAGTTTAACAAGGCCAGGAGAATTCAGTGCATGTCCAACGTTGTGGCAAATATTTTCTAAGTGCCTTCATGCTGGTAAAATCAACCTCAGCAGTACCTACTCTCACAGTCTTTGAAATCACAATTTAATTATCTTGTTACCTCAATATTTCAAACTTCCTGTCAAAATGAAGAAGATAAAATTGCTTTCTTGAGAGCACAACTTCTTGCTCAGAGACTCTGGCTGTAACCTTCATGTATCTACTTATGACCACAGCAACAGAGTCAATACTACCCATGATGCAACATAGTTTTTTGTTTGTTTCATTTAATAGATGGACTGCACAATTAATCAAATTTTACTTTTAAATGTGATTTTGGGTCCATTTTGGGTTACAACAATTTCCTAGAGTAGTTCTAGAGATAAACTGGCTTGGATGAACTTTAACTTCAATTAATTTATTTTCCTTTTCAACCAGGTCTTGATGGTTTGTAGTTTTAGGTTTGTTCATTTTAGTATTTGGTTTACTTTGAGTTTCTGGGTTTTGTTGTGTAATTCTTACTTATTGTGCTTTTCTTTGTTTTACCCTAAAATATTGTATTTTGTGCAGCTTTGTTAATTTAATATCCTACCTTTAATTTGCATGAGATTTTAATTTTATTATTGTTTAGATATTCTTTTTTCTGATTCTTCTTTTTCTTTCGCCTGTTCCCTTTGCAGGGGTCACCACATCGAGTCATCCTCCTCCATCTAACTCTGTCCTTTGTGTCCTCTGTCCTCACTCCAACGACATCCAGAAATCTCCTCATTGGCCTTCCTCTTTGTCTTTCCCATTATTTAAGTCTACATGTTTTCAGTAATTTTTCATTTTGTTTTCTGTCGATTCATTTTTTTTCACCTCCCTAGTTTGTTGCTGCTTTGAGTATAAATACTGTTTTGTTAACTTTGTTGAAGATTGGTTTGGATTTTGTACATTTTGTTTAGTTTTAGAGACATTTTATTTACTGACTGTTTCCTTTAAATACATCACTGACAAATGCACAGTACTTTATGAATTTATATAACAGTAATCTCATTATATTTCTATGTAATGACAATATATTTATATCTTTATCTGTCTCTGAATATAGGCAGGTACAAAGACAGGACAGAACGTTAAAAGGGCCAGTTCAGATTAATCCAAATGAATATACAAGTTAAAAAGAAGGAAGCTTTAACTATGCATTAAAACAGTCTTACTGTTTTTTCTTTTTTTTGTTTTTGTTTTTGAAAGAGGGCAGGGTTTCTGCATCTCAGGGTTATGCCTTTTTCTGCAGTTGTACATGTTTATGTAGTTTTAGCTGTTTTATTATTACTTCTCTGAAATGATGAGAATAAAAAACATACAATAATCTGAATTTATGGTCCTCTGCCTCTGTCTTTACATCCTTCACCACAGCTCTGTCAACCTCTCGAGTTATGAAAAACTGAAATGAAAACTAAGTCAACATCCTGCTCCAACCAAGACTTCCTGCCCTGGGAGGGAGTCTGAGACTGTTTGTGTGGGTTCCAGTCAGCAATGAAGTTCCCCATGAAATGCAAACAGTGTGTTGGTGACTGCCTTGAAAAGAGCGACAGATGAATTATACAAAGAAAATAAAGTCAGAAATCGCTACAGAAAATCAAAACCTTTTTTTTCCTCCAGTTATTGCTCAGTTTTTCAATTCAGCAATATCCTGTATCTGCACATGGTCATTATGCACTCTAACTTCAACACTTATTGTTGTTGTCTCGCAATGTATTCATTTATCCATTACTGTTAAAGCTGTAATTAGTGAGAAATCCCATTACTACTGCTTACATTAACAAATTTACAGCATAATTAAAAAAACTAATTACCCCTGTTAATTTGAACATAAAATAAAGCCTCTGATAATTACATGTATATTCAATTTAAGGAAATTAGAGCCTAAAATGTTTGGTTTTTTTCCCCAGACAGCTACACAGATGTTTCTTCTTTCAACAACATATTCAAACATGTGGGTTTGAGTGTGGGATCTTTACAAACACTGTCCTCTTCCAAAGACTAACAAACCCAGACTAAACAGGAAATTCATTAGGTTATAGACAGTTAATACCCAGCTAAAAAACACATACACAAACACACTGCCAGTGACCTAGACATGTCTACTAGAAGCTCCAGTCTCCACTGTGCTCCGAACTGGGAGAATATTTGTCTCCCAGGGGGCTAACTGGTTTCCACAGTAATTAAATTAATTTTGCAGACTTGAATGTAGGCATAATGACAAGATGGGAGGTCTTTGGCAACACAACTTTTTCCTCTATAAAACTCTGCTTTGACTAGCTGTGTGTTTCCTGAATCCCATTCTCTTAATTAGAAAAGCATGAATCGATAAAAGGGATTCAGCCTGTTTTCAGCTTTAGCAGCCATGACTGGTAAAGCACAACCATGTATATGAAAAGTTGGCTCAGTATTTGTAACAATTTACTGGCCGAACAGCAGAACAAAACTTTTATGCTCATCCACTATTTCTACAGCTCACCCAAGTATAAAGAGGCTTGAAAAACATAGATACAACAGAAACCCCTTCTTTTTGTTTCTGGGGTTCTCTTCGCTGTATAGATGAACTCTGCTGTTCTGGTCAGGAACGTCAAAATAAAATGGCAATGATGATGGGCCTGATCCAGATTAGTGAGGTTAGCAAGGGGAAAGTTGCAGAGTTGGACTAAAAGCCAGGCAATATTAGTCTTTCTGAAAGTTTAAAAATCAGCAGTCCTCAGGGCACTTTAGTTTAAAAGTGCTCACAACTGCCCTCAAACATGCACAACATGAACTCACTCAATTTTACTTTTAAGACTAAAATAAATAGCAGTGTCTAATGTCTCTGTTTTTATCAGATTCCTGTTAGCTGCAGTTATTTTAGGTGTCATTAAAAGCATCAACAATAAAAGACTTTGTAGTCAAGCAAAGTTCTCATGAGACTGTGTTGGTGTAGGAACCAGATGTATTTTTTCAACAAGTACCATTATTAAAATCCCTTTCACCAGCTGACTGTTGTACTAAAGTGCTAAGTAGAGAGCATTTAATGAAATTAGAGGAAATACCAGCTACTTTCTCTGTCTTCAAAGACTCAAAAGTCAAACTGCCAATGATTTATGTGAGTCTGCAAGTGCAAATAGGGAAGATTGAGTGTATATAACAGTACTGTGCATTTATTAGCACATTATTGCGAACAAAGATGGTATGCTCTCTGCTGGTCTGTGCATTACATGGCTAAAATGATCTCTCAGGAATTAGAGGTTATCTACAAAGTGCAACAATGAGATTAAATGATGCAATACCAGTGACAACTATAGGTTCAAAGCAAGCATGGCTAAAATTAAAGCTAAAGTAAACTTAAACGCTCATCTAGCACAAACTGCAGTTTGTTTTTAAATATAATTATACAATAGATCCATGGTTCTCTGTGGTACAAATACCACTGGTGATACTCAAGATCCTTTTAGTGGTATTTTAACAAGGTAAAATAAAGTTGGGTTTCAACCAGTTAAGTTAAATACCAAGATAATTAACCATTACAGGCTGAACTGTGATGTAAAAATAAATAAAGGACAGAAATGGCTACAAAGATTAGTTGTGATTTTGTCTCCAAATGGAAACTGGTTGAAACAAAACTACAATAAAGAAAAATTTCAAAAACCTCTATAGGACTAGGTAGCAATTAATTGTGCAAAACAGAGAGAAGATTTAATTCAAGTTATCTCAAATTTGAATTCAGTTGTTAGGCAGAGGAAATAGCAGTGTATGTGGTGCTGTTCTCAGCAACGAGTGCATGAATCATCACATCATTAAACTGCACCCTTTAATCATGGTTTGAGCTCTTCCTATCTCTATGGTTCCCAGTTCAACAGTTTAGTGTAGGGAGTCAAAGTCAAGACATGGGCAGACACGTCAATCAAAATCCCATTTACTTTGTTTAAGCCAGGAGTAAAAATGTGAAGATTGTTAAAATTCTGAAGCTCATTTTGCAATCAAACATCTTTAGGTTGTAGTCAGAATGCTGGGACACTTCCTCAGAAGTGGACCTAGGTTTCAGTGGGTGTTTCAGCCATTAGACACCCTCAGCCAAGGAAGGCCCAGCCGATGTAAATCAGATTCAGTTTATGTCCCTGAGCCAGCTGGGTTTGTTGAAGGGTTAAGGTTAGGATAAAGAAGTCAGTTTGCTTGTTTGTCAGATACTTGATTTGTTTGAAAGGTTTCATTACAAGCCTAAAAGCTTTTAATGTCTGTTGTAATGGTGAGCTTAGAGAGCTTAGTATTTTCTGAGGTGGTATTTGTTATGAAAAGTTGCAGAACTACTGCAATAGATATTACAAATGACAAACAATTTAATTTAACTTTGAATAAATGCTGTTCAAAATACAAAAAAACATTTTATTTATTTAAGAATCTTAAGGTATGAAAAGTGAACTAGAAATGTAAAGTTCTATTAAAAAATTAAAAATAAGTAGGGAGACAGAGATGATGTTTATGTGCAATAACTCTTGGATAAGTGTTCAAAGTGATTTAGCAGCGCTTGGATCAGCGAGCAGTAAATCTATGCTGTGCTGGTCCAACTGCTCTCTCACATACATACACCCAATCCACATCTGATGAGCCAGTGATGAGAGCTTAGTTAAATCATCCACAAGCACCTCAGCCGAATGAATGTGTATGCTTGTGGTTGTGTATGATTTAAGACGGAGCTATTGGTGCTACCTTAGTAAGTACTTACAATCCAACCTCCAGCCAAGGCCACTACACACACACTTAGACACTGTCTGGGGAATTGGTGGGGGTGATGTTGGTGATGGTAATGAAAACATGCCAGTGAGTAGATTTACAGGAGAGAACAACTTGACCTCTGGTTCCAGAGAAGATCTAATCTTCTCATAGCTACAACCACTACAACCTTACGCAGCAAACTAAAAAGTGTATATATAGAACAGAACAGAACAAAACAGAACGATTCTCTTGGAAATATCAACAAAAGCATTTAGCCTTTAGTTTTGGAGTTGCCCCTTCTAATATCCCAGACTTGTCCTATTTAAACTAAACTGCTCCCTAGAGATAAAGTCATGGTTCACTGGCTGTTCGGGCTTTTAGAGCATGTATGTGGCCTATGTTCTGAAGAGCTAGAAATTGGCATTTCTTGACCTCACAGAAGTGTATGTCCACCCAGTCTTTAAAGGACCTTACCACAGTGAGAACACAGATTGTTGAATGTTTCTTTAAACTAAGTATTCTGTTTTAGTTTTTATTAAAGCTGCTGCCATCTTGCCAAAGAAACCTTGTCATGTTTAGTAAACATTGCTCTTACTATTAAATGACAAAATGGAAGCCTATCAATTATACATATAAGCTGATGAGGTCCATTTTTAAATTGTTCATATTCTTTAATTTACTCACATTTTGCAATTTTGCAAATTATATTAAAATCTATGATAACATATAAAGTAAAATTTAAACAAAGAAAACTACCATCTTATGGCCAACATTGCCTATCAAAAGCTAAAAAAAAAACAAAGAAAAAACAAAGTCAACCCAGAAGGTTGAAAAATTGCCCGTTTAACTAAGAAAAAGGATTGTGTTGACACACTTATCTGGGAATGACTTCAAAAATATGTTATGTTGCTTTTAAAACTCCCAAGAGCACAATGGCTGCCATAATTCTTAAAATGGAAAAAATTTGGAACAGCTAGAACTCTTCCTAGAGCTTGTTGCCTGGCCAAACTGAGCAATCAGGGGAGAAGAGCCTTGGTAAGAGATTTGACCAAAAATTTGCCAGTTACTCTGGCTGATCCTCAGAAATGTTGCTGTGAAGATGGCAGAAAAGAGCAACAATCACTAAATCACATTACCAATTTAGTAAACAGAGCAAATTCTCTCCTCAGTTAAAATATCACTAATTAACATTTAGTAAAGGACTATCTCTCAAACTGAAAGAAAAAAACAATTTCCTAGTCTGGCAAAACAAAGACTCTATTAGTCCTAATTCTTTTGGTATTCTGTCAATAAAATACTGGTTCAGAGTTCAGGGAAAGCTAAAAAGAGCCAAGTATCGAAAACACCAGAATAATCATTGTTCTTTCAATGTTTTTGAACAGTTTTGCCAAGGAATAACTGTGATGGCTTAAAAGGTTATTTAAACTCCTCAACCACAGCCTTGTGGGGTAGACTTCTATTGTGGTCAGGACCTACCAAAAGTGGTTTAAAGAAGGAAAACAATGAATTGGCAACCAGGTCAAGAGTGGCCAAGGCTTGCTGATGCATGTGGGGAGCAAAGGCCTGACGTCCAATACAAGAGTGAATTTTCTGAAAGGTGTGAAAGCTGTTTTTTAGTGCCTGAGCACACAATGTATCTCATTTTGTTATATATGTAGCTGGATCACTGGTCAGGACTGAACTGGTCTGGATGACAATGCTGACCTATGTACTACCTCTGCCAAAACAGCTGACAATGAGCAGATGCACATTAAAAATGATCCACAGAGAAAATAAAAAAGATGAACTGAACTGCAAAGTAACACTCTAACTTCTCTCAAGACCATGCTGTTGTGAATCACAGAAAAGTCCATAAATGCTCTAACTTTTAGTCATCAAACAACTTGGAAGAGAGGTGAAAATGGCAATCTACCAATGGTCCTTATCCATTTCACCAGAGACTAAGTGAATCCCCCTAAAAGTCCCTCAAATCCAAGAACACAACACTTGTTCCAAAAATGTATAAGTGTTAATCGAAACCCAAAAAAAGTTGGCAATTGTGCCAATGTTATGAGTCATGCATGTGAAACTTTTAGAAGTAAAACTTTAAAGAATATGTTCAGGTAAACAAAATTCTCCATATGTTATGGTACTACCAGAATATTTTGTTTCATGATGCTGTGCATTCATAGGCCTTTTTAATTAAAAACATTAGTTTGTAGGGTAAGTGATACAATTACAGCATTTAATAAATTGATGTAGAAATGTTTTTGGCAAATTATAGAAAAAGAAAAGAGCACTACTTTTAACTTCATAAGTATCAATAGGTTTGATAAACTGTGTCAGAATTTACCCTTAGTAAGTGTTTTAACAACTAATAGAAAACTACTTCTCTAAAACATATTTCAATATATTACATCCAAATTTTTATTTTTTTTTAGCCATGTTGTAGCCTGACTGAATTTAATTATTTAACAGAGACACTGGGTGTAGATTTCTTGGAGGCCTCACAGTGTTTATGTGCATCACATTCTATGTTTATGTAGATGTATTTGGTGTCAGAGTGCTGGTTTGGCTGTCATGAGAGTGTTTTGTATTTGTCTGGTCAGGAAATAACATTATTTTCTAGAAGCGACCAGTGAGGTCACAAGGGATTGTGGGTAATTGGAAATCTAGATGGATGAGCATGAGCTTCTAAGAAGAAACAGCTACTGTGGAGATCAAACTGAACACGCTCTACAACGATAATGTTGCTTATTTCTGTCCGTGCAACCCTTTTATTTTTGTACATTTTCCATTCTCTTCCTATTTTCCTCAACATTTCTTCCTTCATATAATGGCTGTTTTCTCTCCTCTCCTCTGTTCTCTATTCAGATGACCTCTGAGTGACACAGGGAGAGACAGGAAGCCACATACAATTGGAAGTGAGTGGGTGGGTCCATTGGGATCAATCAACAAAATATGTGCAAACAGAGCCACCACTAATCAAGTATATTTATTGTACATGAACACACAGTTGATCGTGATTGTTTTCTCTGAGGTACAACTTATTTACAGTAGGAAGGAAAATATAGTTATCGCACCACCAAAAAATGATTTTTTCATTTTAGAAAACAGACTTTCTGCTATTACTCTTTCTGTTGGATAGCAGCACAATCTCTGACAGTGCTGCCGTGATTTCAAGATTACTTTTTTATAGTTTTACAGTTGACTAACAACAACAAACAGCCAACAATCTAAAAGTCAGTATAGATAACATCATTGCAGGCCAACAGAAAGAGAAAACAGATGTTGACGCTTGATTTGTTTATTAAAGACTTTTATAGCTTTGAAATGAAACCCTTTTCACCCCTTCACTGTTTTGTACATTAAAGCAATTTGTACAAAGTAAGAAGGTTGTATGGTATTAGCTGAGCTATTACTCGTATTGTAATTTCTTTTTGTCATGGAATTTCTATGGTATCATTTTTATCTTCTCATTTATCTTTAATAAATAATTTTGTTTCTAGGATATTTTATTGTTTTACTTGTTACTTTTTTATCTGTTTTAATGAACTTTTCTGCTTTATTCTCAGTATATTAATGATAATGTTCCCTCCATCGCACCTCTTTTCCCATTATTAATTGTATTACAGCTCTGTAATAAAACTATATATTAATGAATGCATAAGCTTGCTGGCCTAAGAAATTATATTTTAGTGGTTTTCTTTAGGTCTAAAATGTTTAGACCTAAAGAATGTATGATGTTTCTATCCAATGTAGGAACCACTTTCTTCCAAAGTGTCAGTCTATACTTGTTAAATAGAATAAAAATAAAGAAAAAAACTTAAATTTTTCTTATATCATTTGTATTATTCCACAGGTGTCATTTTTAAAATTTACAATAAAAAGTCAAGTAAGACTCAAACTAAATCTTTGTAATGAGCCCCTCAAGAGTTAAGAGGAACGAACAGAATTTAAACATGGCTATAGATTCAGCTGGAACTGAACCACAGGTTGCTGACTCATCATTTCTGACCAGCACTGATGAATTCACATATGCTATTAGCTGACCCCAGGCTACCGCTAACTGCTCTGGCACTGAAAATGTTCCGGACAGACTGAGCAGAGCTGAACTACAGAATCCATTAAAGTGTGTGCAAGACCATAATAGACTACGTATGTGTGTACAGTCTTTATGAAAGTCTTTTAAGGCTAATGAGTTGGAGAATTTCAATTTTCTTGTTTTGCTTTTCTTTTCTCTTGCCAGTCATTAGCACACAACCCTTCAGCCTTTTCACAAATATTCCATGAGCCAGTGACTGTGTTCGGATCAGAGTTAGACAACAGTAAGGGAGTGTAGAATAATGGTTTGCCCATCAAAAGAAATAGCACAAATGTGTTAATGATTGACCACATTACAGTACTGACTACAATGCTTGTTTGTGTTGCACCAGAATAGATTCATGCAAGTTTAGATGCGTGTTTGACAAAACTATCCATTACATGATTAGTCTGCACCTGTGTGTGTGTGTGTGTGTGTAGTTATGCGAGTGTGAATGAATGAAAGAGACAGTGCTGTGTGTATTGCAGAATATAGCATTCATTACAGAGGCACTACAGACAAACTACTCCCTGGATAGACATTGATTTTCGCCCAATGGATCTCACTGTTAGCAAACCTAATAGCTTGGTGGGTAATGGGTACATGTTACGAATGAGCCCCTACGTACGTGGTGAAGAGTAGAGAAGAGAAAGAAAAATGTAAAGGAAGAACGAGACATGGTCAACAAGAAAGGACAAAGATCACAAACAAATAAAAAAGAGAACTTCATTGGTAAAAGAAAAGAGCAAAAAATAAAGAAAATGTGAATTGTGAAAGCAAAGGATGAAAGTGATGGAACTGAAACTTGAGAAGACTTGCAAGACAGAGAAGAAAAAATTAAGGTAAAACATGAAAAAGGAGGAAAAGAAAAGAAACAGAAGAAAAAGAGACTAACAGAGAACGATGAAAAACGAAATAGATCACATGTGAGTTGAAAGAGGTGATGCTATTTACCATTTACTGCTAATAGGTTTCAAAAGGAAGCAAGTCATTAACTGAATGAATAGGCCCTGAATGACACATTACCGTGTTAAAGGCTGATTCCACTCATTATTGGAGCTCTGATTTCTCCATGCATCACTACTGCTGTGTACTCATCTGAGTTGGTCACTAGTCTACGAGCCTGCTTACTCAGATAGTACATAAATACGGAAAAACACACACATCACCATAGAACTATAAAAATGCCATGACAAAAACATCCTGGAGAGATTTCTACATAAGACAGCATGTAAATCTGAGATAAGTACAGGTTTGTGGTCTGAAATTGTAGTCTTCAGCTGTTTGGAAAGAAAATATCAGTTGCTCAGCAGTAGCTCTAAATAAAGTGTACCAAAAAACATGACAAACTAGATGAGAATAACAGAGAGAGCTTCAAAGTTTTCACACTGCTTTGAGACACTGAACAGCTGCTGATATGAAGACAAACAGATCATAGGCGTGTCTGCTGTGAAACAGATGGATTTCTTTCTGCATCTGACATGCTGTACTTTATAGGAAAATAAAAGAATAAAAGGCACATGGGAAACCAGTGTTGAAAATGAGTGTGCATGTAAGACTGGTTAAAATTACTCATCAGATTACTCAACAAGAGATAATGCTCGCAGAAGCTGAGACCTAAAACCGAACTTTTTTCCTACAAGGAAATAATGAACACAATAAGTTTGCAATCTTTAGGATACTTACTTTTAAAGACCAATTAAGTAGCAAATTTAACCCTGAGATAAAATAAAATGAAGCTCAATGATAAAACAACTTTATCACAACCTCTTACACTCTTATGCTGATTCAGTATTAACACTATTGTGCTCCTGTTTGTTATTTTTCTGTACACTTCTTGAACTCCAACTATTTCTGAATACTTTGTGCTATTTTATCCATTCATATATCAACACTTTTCACTCATTCAGAAGATGGGTGCTAAAATTTTTGATTTTGTAACTTTTATGCTTTTTCTAATACATTCATGTTAGGTTAACTGAGTTGTCACTAGCTGTGAGTGAGAACGTGAATGGTTCTGTCTCGTATGTCTCTACGTGGCCCTGTGATGGACTTGCGACCTGTCCGGGGCGTACCTGCCTCTCACATAATGACGGATGGAGGAAGGACCAGCTCCACATGAACCTGCACAGAAAAGCAGGCAAAAAAATGGACTATATTTAAATATATTTGCAAATATTTATCATATCGAAGTGTATTGGAATCACTTCAGTTTTTTCAAAAATATTGTTCTCTTTGAAATCTGCTTCAGCATACTTGCTCCATTTTGGTCTTCTTGTGCTACTTTTAGCTTTTACTTACTCTTTTGCCATTTTTAGCCTTTAGCTAGCCTTTTGCTACTTTTAGCTTTAGCTAGTGTTTTGCCAGGGTTTGGCTAAGATTTTGCTACTTTTGCTTTTAGCTAGTGTTTTGTTCCGTTTAGCATTTAGTTAGTGTGCAACTTCTTTTAGCTTTAACAACCTAGTTTTAGCTTCTTCAGCAAATTTCAGCAAAGTCATTAAACACTCAGCTTTCACACTGCAATTTTGCAGAAAATGACATTTTCTTTAATTAAATTCAATTTTAAGCATTTATCACATTTTCTGAGGTTGACGCCTTTGGCATTGGGCTACAATAATAGAT
>JAOXNZ010000085.1:5925142-5936437 GCA_028566095.1 Kryptolebias brasiliensis
CCACCCAGAAAGGCCCCAGGCCGGGAGGAGATCCTGCAACCTTCTTGCTGGGAGGCGACAGCTCTAACCACTGCACCGCTGTGCCACCCGGTCTTATATTGGAGGACTTTTAAGTCTAAATAACCAGCAAACTGGTCTTTATTGTGTTCACTAGTTTGAGATGTTAGGATGCAACCTAATACTTTATTTTTTTGAAAGACATTTTCCACATATGAGTGAAGTAAGTCTGTACAAACTAAAAGAATGTATTTGTACAGCATGAAAGGAGTAGTTCTGTATCATTTTCTTGCACAGAACAATAAAGTTTGTTCTAACTCTTATAAAAGAAAAATCTAAATGCAACACTGCTACATAAACTAATATATTTATACAGTATGTAAAATACTGAAACTTGATAAATTGTTTTATGTTAACTTCGATGGTCAAGTTAATTTTTGGTTTCTTTACAAATTTGATTGAGTTGGAGAGATGATAAAAATGGCTCCTTCAGTTGTAAAGGTTGTAGACCTTGCTTTGGGGTAAAGCATGACCACCTATTAAAGAACAGCTGTGAGGTGTGACACTAAGGAAAACAATGTGACAGTTCAGTTTTACAAATAATATGTAGCTATAAACTCAACTTTTACTTTCAATGAAGCACCACCAAAGAAATAATTACAACAATGCAAACACGTCATATGAATACAAAAAGTTCTTTATTGTTTACTTTAACACATAAATGAGCATAATTTTGTTCAGCAGAAAAGAAGTAACTAAATTATTATCCTCTATAAGTATGAGTAGATTTAACGCTGGGTCATTAAAGGTGTTTAGACCTTCCCTGCTGAAAGCTCGGGCACATTATAATGTTACAGCTCAGCAACTTGTCAATCACCTCATTTATTTGTGTATTCGTGCAGATGTGTGAAACCCATAGCTGAATGGTGTTTTTTTCAGCAATAATGTGTGGCCGTTTGTGTTTGGTTGAGTATTTTTGTTGGTTTAAATGTCACTCAGCTCACTCAGACTCCAAAACCCAACAGAGAAAGACAGGCTGAGACTGTTGACTCTGCAGCTGAAGATGGGGTCTCTTCGGTGGACTCAAAGTCCTGGGCAGCCCTGGAGGGTTGCTGGCTCTTTGTGGGGATGGGCTGTGTCCAAGTTACACCTAGATTGGACAACACGGTGAGTCGCATCATGAGAAATAGTTATGTCTAGATTTAGTCCACATTCAAAGCAACATAAATAAACAAATAAGCAGGTTTACTACAAAGAGCAAAACAGTTGTATTATATTAAGCTAAACTATATGCAAAAACTTATTTTATTTATTATGAGGTATATATCTTTGATAGTCTAGATTCCTCTGAATTCATGGAAGGGTAAAATTATAGTTTACTACAAAGTCAGAGAAAATATTAACTGAAATGGTTTTTCTTGACAGGTTTTTTCAAGAGGATGAGGAGATGCTGGTTCTGACGCACAAAGACACACTAAACCAAACCTACAGTGAGGATGACAGATTGCCTTTTAAAGGCATCACAAGCAAAAATAATCCAGATTTTGTTGACACCAGAAGAAGCCAAACATCATCAGGGGAAAACAGCGTTCTTACACACAAAGATGACCCCACTGTGAGGAAGAAACCAACTTCTAAAATTAAAAGATCTGATTGCAGTCTGGAGGAAGAGACTCCAGCCTTTAAAGAAACCAGAGCTGCTTTAGTTTCCACTGGAACTGTCACCCTATCTTCAGCTGTTTCCACTACAGAGGCCGTTCCACTCAAAAACACCAAACACCAATCTAAGATGCGAACCAACAATGGTGGGAAAAAGCCAAGTCTCAACCAGGATCAGGGACACCAGAATGAGTTCTGTGGGTTGACTAGAGGGAGACTTTCTGAAGACATAGGGGAGAAAAACCAAGAAAATCCAGAGATCGCTTCTAATCTCTTTACAATCCTTCAAAAAGGGCAAACCCACACAAGTTTGGCAGCCCCAGTTCAGAGTCCTTGTACCAGTGCCACAGTTCTGACTCCCCGTCTCACCATCACTGCCTGGGAAGCTGGCTGGAATGTTACAAATGCAATACAGGTACGATAACACCGCTCACAGTCAGTGCAATTTTTCTTACTGTAGCAGCAGTGTTAACTTCTTGTGGTTCATTCAGGTTAATATCCACCATATATCCCAACATATTTACTGCAACTTTATGATTGTTTAAACTTTAATCCATAGTTAATCAACCTTAGCCAACACAAAAATGACTATAACACAGTCTGTTTTACAAATACTGAGCTAAAATCTGATGTGGCAGTAGCTGAGAGTCATTCACAACACATACTCTGAGCTTGACATTTCATGCACATAATGTTATTTTAAAGGTTTGACCAAAATTGCTACAACTCTGTCTTTTCTCAACACAAGATAATCTTAGTCACATGCAGTATGTGCTATACTTCAAGGAAAGCATCTTTTTCTGCATCTAAATATTTATGATAGTTTAGACTTAGAAATAAACTTTCCTAAATTTTAGGAGCCTAAGTTTGCATGATTTCCTCCTACAGTCCAAAAAACATGCATTTTAGGGTAACTGGTAAAGCTAAATTGACCTTAGGTGTTAGTGTGTGTGCATGGTTGTCTGTCTTGTGTGTTTGTGTTAGCCCTATGATGGAATGTCCTGTCCTCACCTTTATTTTTTAGATAATCTACATAAAACCCTCCTGAAATGCACTTTTACTAAATTACCATCTAACACAAATAAATCCCATTAGCTTTTTCAGTCATTTCAGAACCATTTCATTGTGTGTTTCTTCTTTTCTTGTTCAAATTTTGGAAAACTGTTTTTGGTTTTAAACTGCAAACCATAACATTCAGACTGTTTCTCCTCTGATAACAGCTTCCATCAGCTGGAGTTAAAATTGCCATTTTTTTTCTTGGTTCATTTTCAAACAGCATTTTCCTCCTTTTTCCTGAAAACGATGTCTCGTTTCTTTTCCAGAAGACAAAATGAAAAAATGTAAATGCCAACTGTTCGGGTGTTAAGCTGCACACCGCTTTGAAAAAGCACCAAGCATTCGGCATGCCATTTAATTTGCTCGCATTGTGTTTTTACATGACTAAATAAGGCTTTGTAGTCTCGTAAGTTGTTTGTTTGTCAGGCGCTCTCTTGTCTTCATTATCAAATTAAGCGTAAATCAAATCATTTTTAAAAAAAAATGAAAATCTCCTGGTCAGAGTGTGTTCTTGTGGCAGTAAAAGCTAATAGCTTATTATGCAGCAAATGCTTGGCTGTGTTCAGCCGCTGCACTCATGTAAATGTAGTCTTTCAGGGAATGACTGGTGTAATTGAACAGTGTCACTGGGTCCAGAGAGAATACATTATTACATTGGGGCATCAATAAGCTGTCACACACACACACACACACACAAAGAGACAAAAAAAAAAACACACTACTGCTGACAGTGCACACAGAAATGTCCCTTTAGGGGTTGATGTGAATTAGCATCTCATGTTTTTGTATTAATGCAGTAGAAAACAAATTTTTAATCACAGTTAATAGATGATGGTTAGGAGACAAACAAGTATTGTGTAGTTTATTAATACATGTCTATCTGAGTGCCAGAATCTTTTTCAGTTTTCCTTAGAGGCAAAGTTTCTGTGCCAGACAGGCCACAGATACTTGGTCTCTTAGGAAAACTGAGCGACAGAAATATTCAGCTTTAAACTGCCAATTCAAGTTATTGACTTCTGTTCAAGCCGCCACAATACATCCAGCGACGTAATGCCATAAATAAATTCTAAATCACTTTCCATTTTAACATATTTTTCTGTAACCTGTCATTTATTCACTTTTAAAAAACAGCTAAATTTGAGGTCTAGCATTTCTTGAAGAAATGCATCATGGCTGATGCATTTCATGCCAGTATATTAGACTAAAATGATCTTATGTTGACATAGTTGTAGTCAATTATGTCAAACCTTAAAAAAAACATTATGCACAATTTCATGCAATATTGTGAGATATCATGCTCAGAGTATGTGTTGTGAATGACTCTCAGCTACCAGCTAGCTCAATAACTGTTAAACTGACTGAGTTATAGCTATTTTTGTGTTGGCTAAGGTTAATTAACTGGGACAGCCATTTTGAAATGGATTGACTTCCAAAGTTTTTAATTTGCATTTTACACATTGTCCCAACTTTTTCAGAATTTGGATTGTAATTCTAATGTTTTATTGTGCATTTTAAAAAGAATGTTCAATGTTTATTTATTTATTGCTTAAATTTACTGAAATAATAAATGAGCTATAATAACTGACAGAAAAATACTTTGCTCAAAAGTATAACCACTTTATGCAGAAATGGTAGGGAGATTCCAGTCAGATAAGTCTCATGAGTTAATATTTTTTCAACAACCCCTCTAAGCTATGGCAGCTGAATAGAAACAAAAAAAAGGTAAAGCAGCCAATTTTTATTGCTTTCGTTTAAAAACGATCTCCGCTTTCAAAAAAAGCCAAGTAGAAATAAAATCTGTCCATCTTGGAAAGAATATAAGAAATGTTCTTCCATTCTGGCATTGACTTTAGAATAATAACACACTTTGATAAAACTCTGACATGAGAATTCTGTCACGGTTTAAAGAAAAAATACTTTCAGTTATTTAAATGTCAAACTTGTCTGCTTCGGCTCATGTCAACTCCACCTAATCCCCTCATGGAGGTGGAAAGACATTTCCATCACTACTTTGAGAAAAAGACATGTGCTTGCATAAAATATTGGACATGACCTGAAGGATAGATGCTGAATTTTTGTCCTGGGAGTCCAGACGTAGACAATAATGTAGCGCCAAAAAGCTGTCACTGCTCACTGACAGTGTGAAAAGTGTATGTGCTTGGTCAGTGAGCTTTAAATAAATAGGCATAAAAGTGCCTTGGTTATCAGTTTGTGGAAAGAAAAAAAAAAGATTAATCTTCTCTCAAGCCAATCAGGGATTTCTTTCTTCTTTTATTGGGCTCCTTTGTGATTGGGAGCAGCTTCAGGTTGTGCTCAGAGTAACCAATTAGCTGGCAAAAACTCAGAGGGAAAGAGAAGTGCAGTGAGGGAGGGAGTGCAGATGAAATCAAATACTTGAGTGTCAGTTTTCTCTCAAACTGCTTTCATCCCCAGCAGCTCCATTTGAACATCAAAGCTCCATCAGCATACGCCTAACAGACAGCAGTTACTAAATAACTTGAAAAGAGGGAATCTTCCCTTGTCTGTTTATGCATCCACTCTGTGTGCTTGTGTCTGCAATGTGTGATGTGATTCCATAACTCTCTCCCTGTGAGTCTGTGTATCTCCATGTTCCAACATTCCAAACACAACAACTCCATCAAAGTAGCTTGTTTCCTCCTCTGATCTCCCATCATCCAACCTCACGCTCTGTAGCAGCCAAGCTGCACCTCTTCTTCCACCCTCCCTCCATCCCGTGTCCCTCTGCTCCTCTCGTCTTTCCTCTTCGTTTCCAGCCTCCCACTTTCACCTCCGTTCTTTCTCCTCCATCTTCTCTCTCTCTCCTCTCTCTCTCTGGCAGCCACTTGCATCTTCTTCTGGTGGTGGGCCAAAGCTCGACTCGCCTCTTCCTTCTGCTCCTGCTGGTCTCCTGCATCCTCAGACTCTCCAGGCTTCACGCCAGAACCAACCCCTCACCATCTCATCATCCAACCATCAACAGACCTTTCATCTCTTTTCTCTTCCTGTCCTGCTCAGCTGTCCTTATTCTGTGGAAATTTGGATTTTCTGATTTTATTAGAAAGGTGTAAAGCCACGTGATCTGAATTGACACTGACAAGTATTTGGATTTCTTTTTCCTCACAAGTGTACTACACATCACAGTTCAGAGCCATATAAACTGATCATGTTTTTATTTTAAATCAGATTTATCATATTTTTCCAAAGTTTCCAAAAGTTTTTGCACATCAAGACATTTGACTTCCTAAATGACTGAGACCTTTAGCTTGTCCACAGTCATTAGTGGGAAAGACCAGATGTTGTCAATCGCCTTGTGAATACTCATGAGAAACATATTTTAAACCTTATCTAAGCAGCCTAACAACAAATAAATAGATGAAATGTTCATGAGAGAGATTTCTGCTTGTTTAATTTGTAATTTGATTTAAAAATTGCACTTAATATTATTGCCGTAGGACAAACTTAGGTAAACTGTGTTTAAATTTTGTTTTTATATTGCATCAAATGCAAACATCTATAAATGCAATTCAATTCAGTTTATTTTTATAGAGTCATTTCACAACAAAGGTCATGTACCGTATACATATAAGCACTATGCAAAAGGAAAAAAGGAAATGTCCAAATTATAAATCCAAGTAAGATCTAGATTCAAATTCAATTATAGTCAATTTATTCTTGTTACAGAACAATAGTTTCATGATGAAATGCCAACTAGTAAAAGTTATCTGTCTTAGGAAGCCAGCAGAATTTTCACTTTTTCGCAATCGCAAGTTGGTGACAGTGGAAAGGAATGACTCTCTGTTAATAAAAAACCTCTAGCAGAATCAGAACCAGAACCAGGCTCAGGATGGGCGGCCATCTGCCATGACTGGATGGAGTTTGAGTGGACAGGAAAGAGACACAGACAAACACAGTCTAAACCTACAGCAGCATAACTAAGGGATATCTCAGGAAACCCAAGCCAACCTAACAATAGGATTTAACAAACAGAAAAGTCTTAAACCTAGTCTTAAAAGTAAACAGGGTGTCGGCCTCATAGGCAGAAACTGGAAGTTAGTTCTACAAGAGAGGAGCCTGATAACTGAAAGCTCTGCCTCTCATTCTATTTTTAAAAACTCTAGGAATCACAAGTAAACCTACCGTCTGAGAGCAAAGTGCTCTGTTATGAAAATATGGAGCAATAAGATATTTTATAGAAGATGGAGCATGATTATTGAGAGCTTTGTGGGTTAGAAGGAAGATTTTAAATTGTATTTTGTATTTTACAGGAAGAGAAGCTAAAATTGGAGAAATATGATCTCTCCTTCTGAATCTGATCAGAACTCTTGCAGCAGCATTTTGGATCAACTGAAGACTTTTGAAGACTTTTCTAGACAAAATGTTTTTTAATGCTTATATGAAACGTGTCTTGAGAAAACAAATGATTAAAAAAAACTCTCCCTTTTATTTATTTTGCTTATCATGATTTTCCCAAAAACATATTAAACAAGGCAGGAAATACAAGTAAAATGAAGAAATAAATATGTATGTATGCAAACATGTAATGACTGAGATGTTGTGGTAATTAAATATTAAATAATAAAGAATCATTTTGGTTTTCTCACAAACCTTTATTTCTAATGTGCTCTGTGACCCTCTCTTGCCTTCCTAAGGGTATCTTTGTGTTGGGTTTGCCCTTTGCTTTGGTCCACTCGGGGTATTTGGGTCTGGTCCTGCTGGGTTTGTCAGCCTGGGTCTGCAACCACACAGGAAGGAGCCTGGTGGCCTGTTTGTATGAAGAGGTGCAAAGGTAGGTATGGTTTTTTTCTTCTTCTTTTCTTTTTGCATAAAATATAATAATTTGGTGGCTCTTTGGCATTTTTTATAGGCTAACAGCCCCACACCAGCAGGGCCCCCCCAAGAGAAACTAGTTGGACTACAAGCTTGTCTTCTGAGTAAAATAATTAGTTCTAGTTTTCATATCAAGTTTTCATATTTGGTAAATTCATCTAAAGTGCAAAAAAAGGGACAATTTATTTAAAACTATGACAACAGCAGAAAAAACTGACTGATTCTAATATTTTCTTAATTTAATGATTTACTGAGAAAAATATAAAAAGTAATCAAATAATATGTTTTTATATTATTTCCATACTCTGTTCAGTTTAACTTCAAGTTCCTCTGAAAATTAATGTTTGTTTTACTATTTTTTAATATGAACACCTTCCCCAAATCTCAGAAATAGAATACGTTTTTCAATGTGAACTGTGTTATTGTCAAGCAATACAGGTTCTGGCACATGGTCAATTTATGGAGTTTGATGCATGATGATTTATTTCCTTCCTGCACACCATGGTAATGGTTTTGTTAGATGTACGCAGCACAGACAGTCAAGTATAAACAAGGGAAAAAGAAAAAAATAGCTGTAAGGTAGATGATGGACAATGGGATGAACTAATAAATAATATTCTTCTTAAGGGCCTTGGAAAACGTTGGGTCGGCTCTGCGTCTGTATTTTCAGCAGAAATTAAACTTGCTGCGTGGGTAGAAAGCAGTGAGTTTTTAGAAGTCAAACAAAAAAATATTCATTTTGAAGTGATGAGCTTCAGAGATACGATGCTGGCACAGCTAAAACAAATGTCAGTGTGCGAGATTTAGTAACATGGTGGTATATCATAGTTTATCATCATTAGGTTGTGTTTCTGTGTTTTAGCAAAGGGTCGGGATTGGTGTCAAAGGTTCGAGTCCGACACAGCTACCAGGATATCATGAACGCTTGCTGCAAAGGAAAGAACTGGTCAGAAGTTGGAGGCTGGATTATTAATGCAGCCCAGGTAACAAACTATAAACACAATAAACTATATGTTAAACCAAAAAGTTCTTTATTTTAAAAGTTTGTTTAATCATTTGATCATCACATTGAAAACAAGTGAAGGTGCACCACTCTGTGGATCGTAAGAAATCTTGCAGAATTCTCAAACTTGAAAAAAAAAAATCTAAAGTTACTTATGTATGACAAATCAAGTGATGAAGAGAAGTGTATTTTGGTTTCCTGTAACGTGCAGTAAAAGTATTCAGTGAATATCTGTCTCTGCAGGTCATTGAGCTGTTGATGACCTGTACCCTGTACCTGCTCGTCTCCACCACTCTGCTGTGTGATAGTCTGTCAGGAGTGGCTCTTCCCAGATCTGTGTGTTCACTGGTGTCTCTGCTGTTCCTTCTGCCCTGCCTGCTGCTCACTGATCTCAGACCAGTCTCTACTCTCAGCCTGCTCTGCTCCTTGGCTCACATACTCATAAGGTGACAGAGCAACACATATAAAACACGGAAAAATGTTAAATCAAGACTAGAAGGCAGACAGCCTAATATGCTCTCAGTCCCACTCTTATAGTTGTGTTTCCAGTCTTTTTACCTGCCACACATTACTGTTATTGGTTATTTGTTTTTTTCTTACAGCTAAGTGTCTGTATCAGCCAAAAATCTGAGAAAGTTTACATATTGTTGGTTGCAGGAATTCTCAGAGTTGTCTGATCTCTTTTATTCTATTGGATTACTAATCCTGAGCACACACATTACTTTGCCAATTCAGTTTCTGTTAACTATTACCAAATGCAGAACGTGGAGTGATAATATCTTTGCACTTTACAACTAGTTTAGAAAAAAATTCCAGTCAAAAAGCTGTTTCACAAATTCTCAGAAAATGTCTTTATTTTTTTGGAATACACTTACAAAAAATGTTTTGAAAAATCTTAATTTGATCCTTGGGTCTCCACTAACAACTAACAGTTAACCCAAACACCTGACTCTCATTTCCACGTCAAAACACCCACCAGCTCCAGACATTCATGTACTTGAATCACTCATTGATGTGGAATATTGCATCATATTTAATAAATTAATAAGTATTCAAGGGCATTTTTATTTTAGAGGCACTACACATACTCATGAAATGTGTTTGAAGGTAAAGAACATCAAACCAGGAAGCAGCAGGTGAATAGCAAAGCACAACTTTATTGACTCACAGGCTGCAGTGGAGAACACAAAGCACTGCTGGAACAGGAGAACCAATAGAGCCTATAAAACAACAGAAATCAAAAGCAAGGCAGAGGAAGAAACAGGATTGAACAGAATTTACTGTATGCTGGGGAAACTAATGGGAAACAACGTGGACAACAATCAGCAAACAAAGATGTGGTGAAACAGTGAAAAAAGCTAACTGTGGTGAGTAAAAGACTGACTCTCCTGGAACATTAATCAGAATGAACTAAAACAAAACATGACAATTGAAACAGGACATCTAAACAAATCTAATCCTACAGACTATAACACATTCAGTATCTAACTTTACAACTGGTTTTTAATTATTCAACACAGCTGTGAGAGCAGCTATGTTGTATGGTTTGGAGACAGTGGGACAGACAAAAAGACAGGAGACAGAACTGAAAGTGGCCGAGCTGAAGATGCTGAGGTTCTCTTTCAGAGGGATGGATAGAATTAGTAATGAGGTCATCAGAGGCACAGCACAGGTTGAACGACTGGGAGATAAAGTTGGAGAGACCAAACGATTTGGACATGTGCAGAGGAGGGACAGTGGGTATATTGGTAGAAGGCTGTTAGAGATGCAGCTGCCAGGAAAAAGACAAAGAGGAGCTATATGGATGCAGTTAGAGAGGACATGGAGGTAGTTAAAGTGAGGACAGAGGACGCAGAAGACAGAGTTAGATGGAGGAGGACAACTCCCTGTGGTGACCCCTGAAAAGGGAACAGCCAAAAGAAAAATAAGTTTTTAATTATTCAACTATGTTTTAGTACAAATTTATGTAGAAATAAATAAATTAAAAAGTATGTTAACATATTAAAGTACTAATTTTCAAGCCTGCACTGTCAGTTATGTAATATACCTTGCTGCGTCTTTCAAAAAATGTCACCAATTAAACCAACTCAACTCAGCTTTATTTATGTAGCACTTTATAAACACAAGCCGAACTCGAAGTTTAACATAACAGACAAATAGAATTAGGCATAAGAGTACATGATAAAAAACATTAAAACAAGTAACACACAGGCTAATCAGAATAAAGGTTGCTGAGTATCCATCAGCTCTTTCAGATAAATATGTTCTTAGTTTGGTTTTGAAGGCTTTGAGGTTGCTGGTGTACTTCACCCAAGCAGGTAGTTGGTTCCAGAGGTCAGGGGCCTGAAAACTACAGGCTCTGTCTTCCATTTGAGTTCTAATAATTCTGGAAACCACTAAAAGACCTGCGTGCTGAGAGCAAAGTGTTCTTGTTGGGTCGTAGGGGACAATGAGCTGCTTGAGATAAGATGGCGCTAGGCCAGTCAGGGCTTTGTATGTGATAAGAAGGATTTTGAATTGAATTCTAAGATTCACAAGTAGCCGGTGCAGAGATTTCAGAATAGTAGAAATCTGACCTGTCCTAGAAGTACCTGTCAGCAGCATTCTGAATTAGTTGTGAAGATTTTAAGGGAGACTTTTGGGCTTTTGGGGCTAAAATGACATTACTACAATCAAGTCTTCAGATGATGAAAACACAGACCAGTGTTTCATTGTCAGTATAAGATCTAATCTATATCTAATTTTGTAGATAT
>JAOXNZ010000085.1:5942645-5955513 GCA_028566095.1 Kryptolebias brasiliensis
ATAATTAATAAGAACTTATTTAGCTAGCCTTTTCAAGAATGTTGACAACAGTGAGTCTTAAAATCCGGACTTCGGTTCAAAATTTGGTCCTGGTCCAGTCCAAAAGACAAGTCGATTCAAACCCAGCCCATATCTTGTATTGCATTGCATTGAAATAGATTGGTATGATGCAATGAAAAATGGTGTGGCTCCTTTAAGAGTGCACAGAGAGAGAGAGAGTGAGTGCACAGGATGAATGAGTGAGAACGGGTCATTTCTCACTGCTGCGGCTGGTGGAGGCAAGTTGGTGACTTAAAACTGCGAGAAAACGGAAGAATTTTCTTCTGCAGTTTCACTAACTTCTGAATGTTTTGCTCGTCTAGTTTCATTTTTGTGTGCTTCCAAACTATATTTTAGCTTGTGCACATTATTTTGTTTGTCACCTCAGCCCACATCATGTCTGCCTTGGCCAAAGTAGGTTTTAGCGTCAGCCTCAGTCGGTGTCATTATCAGAAACTAAGGCAGCAGAGAAGAAGGTGTTACTGTGTGTCACATCGCCGTGGAGCTATCTGTATGTGCAAAGAAAAGAAAGGTAGACTTAGAAAAGATGATATTGTGTAAATCCCTTCTCAGCAATAAATACAGTGAAACGCTCATATTGTGACTGCCTGACATCATTTGGACTGAAGTTTGAAGCTCATTGAAGGCAGATGGAGCCATTTTTCACACTATAGGTTATAACTGTTTCAATCATTTTGATGTTATACTATCTTGTTGCCTTCAGTTTATTTAATATATTTATTCTTCTGTAAAAACAAAGACATTTCATTTTGAGGCATGAAAAAAATCACGTTTAAGTTGAAATGTCTACAGCTCACATTAAGCTTTACTGTCAAGCCAACAATTGTTGGCAAACAGTACAATTTATTTAGATTGTAAGTTGTAAGCAAAATTAATTAAAAAAAAAATTGCTAATTGCTAGTTGTGCCAGAATTTTGAGCTTATCTAGAAATCAGATTGTGACCTTTGAATATAAAGTTTGAGAAGATCTGGCCTACAGCTTGTTTTTAGTTTCTGTCCTTTGTTGTGTTCATTGTGTCATCTGTTACAGTAAGTGTGTGAATCTATCAGGTTACACACTTTGTTACTCTGCATTTCAAAATGTTTCAAAAGATACAACTACTACTAATATTATAATGATAATATCCAAATGTTTACAGCATTGCATTTATGGCTGTATTTACAAAAGTTCACATAAAAAGAAAGTTTCTGTGCATGTTTATGATGCCTTCAGCACTTCTAGATTTATGAGGCTGGTAGATCCAGATGTGGAGCACATCTGTGTGTTCACCTGTGACTCAGAGGTGAGCTGTTGCACATTGTGTTGGCGAAAGGTGGGAAGGACTTCCTGAAGCGTTGTGTTTTTTCCTTCATAGGGGGTTAGAAAAGGAGCCCTGCTGTTTTGCAGCTTTCAGATGAGTTTATTTATTTATTCAGTAAAAATAAAACTAATGAAGATGTAGTTTTTACACACATTTCAAACTGGTGTTAGATGTAATCCAGTGATGTGGAGTTCATGGGTCTGACAGAATCAGATTTACACACAGTGTTACAAATAAAATCCACTGTTAAGATGCCAAATATATCAGAAATGTATTTTTAATGATAGAAACTTTAGATTTTTGTCACAATAACAGATTATTCAAAGCAATCTACAACAAATCTACTATAAGTTTTGGTTTTCATTTCAGTGCACAACTTAAAGTATTTTCAATTTAACAAAAAAAAGGGCTGGAGAGCAGGAGATGTGTCTTTCTCCTTCACTTTGTGCATCATAAGCATAATATATTCACTTCAAAGCTTTGTTTTGTTACATATTAAGTTTTAACCAGATATCTTTATACAAAAAATTATTTCTACTATTATGGTTTAACCAGCGTTGATGTATTTTACGTGCTTTTTGTGCCAAACTCCAGCAGGCCCAGGCAGCTTTCAGTTTGAACAGCTAAAGAGAACTTCAGCTAATTATATTAAAAAGATAAATCCATCAAAATACATTTACTTTAAGCTGCGTGCACCTCACTTTCTAATGCTTTCAGCTAATGTTTGGGTTCAATAATGTGAATTGAAAAATAGCAGAAAAAGAATTATGCTGTGAGCTCACAGGCGCCCCCATCAGAGAGGCAGAGGTACTGTCTGCCTCACTTTGGACTTTTTCAATGCAATTTTATATCTAATCAACAAGATAAAACAATAATAAATATATATAAACTCCATCAGCACTTCTGTAGCAAAAAATGACATGTAATACAAGTGTCTACAAACATTATATTGACAAAGAGTGAGAAATTCAAAGGCAGGTTTACGTTACTGTGCTCAGATTGATTTGTGTTGGACTCTGAGGGAAGGCAGGGAACAACACTACCACTCCTCTCAGATCTGATTGATCAGGAAATGGACAAATTCAACAATTTTTAAAAAGGGACAGAAATTACAAGAATCATAAGGAATTACATTTATACCACAAGTTCATGGAGTTCCCTAAAGCCTCATCCCAGTGGGCCATGTATTAAATAAATCCTTTGGGAAATGTCAGGAAAGCTTTCCTTACTAGAGCACAAACTACCTCAGTAACTCCTTTTAATGGTGATATGTCTGTGTTTGCAACTATGGTTGCTGGTTTGGAAAAACGGTGTCTTTTAATGTGCCACTGCCCATTGTGACTTGAGCTTTTATCTTTAAGTAAGATGTCAGATCTGCCCTGAGGTCAAATCTGTACCATTTAGATTTCCTATGAAATATATTGCTCCCTAACTTCTCCATAAACTCTAATAACTCTGAGCAGCTTTAAATATTTGAGTAATACTACCGTTCAAAATCAATTTGTATGAATGATGAAGAAGTCTCCTGAGTAATATCGTGATCCATGCACGCACCTTTATCACAACGCTTTTACCGCCAGAGGAGCTGAGAGCTTTCCAAGACATCTTCATCTGCTTTCAGTTCCAACATGAGTGTTGGAGCAACAAAAGACAGGAGGAATCAAAGATACAATTGGAGACATATGAAAGAAATGATAAGAAAAACAGAAGAAGAGAAAGAACTAGAGAGAGATCAGAAGGTGAAGATGAAGAAACAGATTATTGGTGTGAAAGCTAGCAAACAGCAGTGTGGTAAAGTGAATTAGCTCCAGTGGATAAGGAGCTCTATACTTTCTGCCAGTTTTACTAATCCTTCTTATGTCTGGCTGGAGAAGACAGAGAGTGTAAGTGGGAGTCCTTTTTAAGTGCAACATTCACACTTGTGTGTTTCATTTAGTGTGTGAGAGTCTGCATATATCAGGTCTGTTCATACTGTATGGCAATGCAGGAGCCCATATGCTGTGTGTGGGAGCATGCATATGAATATATGTGTCCATGCTTGTGTTATGTGTGTGTGTGAGTGTGTGTGCATCCAGCACAGACCAGCTTTCAGAGCAATAAAGTTGTCACACTACAATCAAAGCAGCCCACAGATACTGTGGAGCTTCATTGGTTTATTCTGGGGAATTGTCTGTGTGGGATAATGACTTCATATCTTCTTTAAACTTTTGTTTGGGTTTTTTTTTTGTAAGATTTGGAGAAAAGAGTTTAATCTCTCAGTCCCCTAAAGGTTTTGTTTCAGCTTTAACAATGTCTTTCTGAGTAAATCATAAGGCTTCTGGTACAAGTCAGAATCGACTAAACCAAAGTGTGAACTTACTTTTATGGTTCTAGTTAAAGACAAATTTAAACCACATATGTGAAAATGACAAAACATTAAACAAATAGTTTATTGCTCATCATGCTGTGCCACCAGCAAAGAGAATTTGAAGTGAAATGAGATTATTAGTCTCTCTCACTTCAAAACAATTAAAAGTTACTCTGATCTAATCTGAATCATGACAAGAGAAAACAAATTCAATATTTGTGGTAAATTTACAATAACACACAAGCTAAAAAAGGATAAGCACAATTCTCATTCAATATGTAAGAATAATAGTCTTTTACTCCATTAAATTGTTTTAAATGATCAGACTGAGACTCTACATACTTAAACAGCTGTTTAGTAGAGCAACTTTAGTGTAAATTTTCTGAATATGTATGAGCGTTGCATTGTGGGCTCTGGCAGACTTCAGATGGTGCAATTCTGTGTAATAAGTCAGCTGGAGTAGCTTGAAATTGGAGGATATGTAAAAGCAGGTCAGGACGGGGCTAATATGGTCATCTTTTTTAACACAGACTCATATTTTTAAAACTGTATTTCAGTTGAACTCCACTGGATTGATGCTTCATTTTCATCACTGTTAGGAACTGACATCAGACCGAGTTCAAAACCCGTTAAGATCTCAACGTTCTTGTAGAATTGATCAACAATCAATGATGTCAGCCTTTTATACTGAAGTCTGATGGCTGTTGTACTGGTGTGTTTTATATGAGAAGAGTTTATCACAATTTGTTTGACTTAATTTCATATAAGACTGTTAGCTTTTTATTTGTATAAGTTTTGAATTTTTGTTTCTATAAATAGGTTATGCATATATGTCAGTGTTCTATGTAGCATCATTCTGAGACTAGTCACAGTACTGGGAGCATAACAAGTTGATATTATCATATGCCAAAGCTTGTTGGTCTCAACAGGAGTCCTTGTGACCAGACAAAGAATTACCCAGCTTTGGACATTAAAATCAGACCAGAAATCAGGTTTCTTAATATTTATTTGTGCCTGTTGCTATGTAGGAGAAATTCACAAAACAAAGCCTGAAAGCATTTAAAATTCTAAATGCCAGTTTGATTTTGAAAGCAACCCAGTTGGAGTCTGATCCCAGCCACTGAAATTTCACAATGACTTTACTTTCAGATGCCATTTTAGGCTTTTACTTCAGTTTGTCTACACTTTTCTTTGCCGTTTCACACATTAACAAAATACTTTTGTAACATTTGTGATATGAGGTAGACCCAAAAGCAGGCAGGTAGGCTGAAATCCAAAAAATTGATAAAACAAAAACAGGACACTACAAAACAAAAAAAAACCCAAAGCAAACAAAAAAAGAAAAAACCAAGAGCAGCCCATAGAGAACTAAAAACAATGATGAAAAGCTGACAATGAACACAAGAAAACCTGGTGTATAAATACTGAGAAGGGTAATTACTGAATGAGGACAGCTGGGAAGATAGTAATGAGCAAAAGGTGTCCTGGGTGAGTAACCTGAGGAAAACAATGGCCATGGAAATACCAAAACCGGCCAAGGATAAACACACAAAAACAGAGGACAGAAAAATGAACCACACTATTAAAACACCACAAAAAAACAAAACAGAACAAAAAAAACCTTGACCATGACAACTTAGTGAAGGTTAGGCATCAAAAAGTTGGAGAAACATATTGGCTTGGGATTAAACTGTTGGAATATAACTTAGTGTTATTGTCCACTAAATATAGCTCCATTGGCATCCATCCATCCATCTTTGAGTTCCCATCCTTAAACACAAAGTCGTTTCTTGTTTTGTGTTGATTTCTTGTTGTGGGAGGCCAGTCTAAAATGATACTCATTATCATCAACTTAGTCCAAGTTTTACAGTACATAATTCTCATAATTTTGAAAAACCTGCTGATTTGGGGGGAAAATATTAAACTGTACCTAGTGGAGCATGCAGGTGGGCCTGTGAGCACTCAACTTGGCCCACACGTTATAATGAATCCACTTTGGTCAGCTGGCACTGTCATAAATATTAAGGAGTTATGGGCAGCCCTGCAAGTCTATCTGAGCTGTACTCGCTCATTCATCACACTGACTCATCTGCAAATCCATCCTTGGCAGGACTCTGCTTTATCTGAGCCCACCAGTCCACATCTCCATTAGCTTCAGTAATTTTCTCTTCCCCCCTCCCTGAAGCACACACCCTTCATTGGCTGTAACCAACGCCACTGTGCAGCTGCCAGGAGAGTTCAGTTCCAAAAACCCCCAAATTGACATTTTTATTCCAGCGATATTCTTTACAAACAGGCAAGTCGGAACAGTTTCTGTTTCTTTTTTCTTCCCAAAGCTTAATTTGAGCTCTGCCTGTGGCCCAACTGCCACCACAAAAATGAATCCATGCCCTGCTTACCTGCAAGGTTAAACAAACAGAAATCATTAAATGCGAGCAGTTTTTCACTGGCTGTACGGCAGCATTATGATAATTAAACACCCTAATGAGCCCGGGTCATATATAATCTCTCTGAATTTGGGGTCAGCAGATGTGGATGATGCCTCGTTATAGAAAAATAGAAATAGCACAAATAACACAACCGTTTTTTTTTTCTGTGCTTTGTTCAAAAACATTTTGATTCTAGATTTTTTTATATTTATTGCCAATACCCATCCAGTTTATAGTCTGTAATTTTGACTCATCCTTATCTCCCCTAAACGTCATTAGTCAGGGTTATAATTTCCTGTGGTGTCTCATTTTTCCTTAAAATTTTGGCAGTTAGATGAAATGTTGCTTTCAGGACTTTATTAATGTGTCCTTTCAAACCAGTTGCTTGAGCAGGATCAGTGCATTGATCAGAGACGTCAGTGGACTGCTGCAAATTTAGAGCAGAAAATAGATTGTTGCTAAACTAAAAACCCCAGTTTTCCAAAAGATAAAGTCAGGAGTCACTTTTTAGGAGATACAACTTGATCTGATCATATTAAATTTATTTTTCTGCAGTTGATTGGAGTTTTACAATAATACTGTAAAAAAAGTGTATGTTTTAAAAGAAAACTTGATTAATAAAATGGTAATCATGTTTGCTTTTCCTCTGCAAATCTTCACTGTTCACTACTTAGTTTATTTTCTGATGTAAAATAACTAAAAGTATTTTCTTCAGATGCCTTTAGCTGTAGCATTGTGAATTTAAAGTAATCTTTAAATAGATTAGGGATAAGGATAAACTAAAAGTTGAGGACATGAAGGTCATCTTTTTTGGTAGCTTTTTTTAATTGTCATCCTTTGGCTACAAACCTGTACTTTTTATGACCTGCTGCCATCAAAGGTGGGTCATCATAGAATTGCATGTGTCTGTGTTCCTTTGTCTGTAAGTTAGCAAAAATATCTCATGATCCACAGAACAGATTTTAATAAAACTCTCAGAAAGTAATCCTTGGACAAACAACTGGTTACCTTTTAGAGTCAACCCACAGCTTTGGCGAACACAATATTGGTTAAAACTCGCGCTTTTTACAGATATTGAGCTAAAATCTGGTGTGGTAGGAGCTAAGAGTCAGACCCAATAGAGCGGTAACTGATTGTGGGAGATCTTTGTTTAAAACTTTGGCATGCATGTTAGTGGGCGATAGGCATTCCTCAAAGAATGCTACTTTCATTTTTATCTGACTACTTGTACTTTTGCATGTCTGATGATGTGTTTTTTTTTTGTCCCCAGCTGGACTATGCTGGCCTAACTCCACAAGACTGGTTCTGTCAAAGGTTTCTTCCATTTAAAAGACAGTATTTGTCTCAACATTGTCACTTGCTTGATTTTTTTCTGTTTGTTTGCATGATTTAATTTTTTTTTCTAAATTGATGAATGGGCAGATAATAACACTTGTATTTTAGATTTACAAATAATTCTATGAAGACCCTTTTTTTTTTCTTTGACAGTTACTTGAGCTTCAAACTGCACATCAACCGATCGATCGTCTCAGTTTTGTTCTTATCTTTCTTTCAAAGCCTAATTACAGCATAATGCAGTGAAAAATACTGAGCAACAGCAACATCCTTGAAATCCATTTAAGAAGCTCTTAGGTACTCTTTATTGATGGTCAGCTACTGGAAGCTTACTTCCATTCTACTCTGATTCAGTGTTTTTCATTGATTTGTGAAAAAAGCTGAAATGCATTCATTTCTACATGTGTGTCTCAGAAGCAGGTTCTTTTTTTAAACAAAGTCCGGATTTTCAGTCCCTCTGCAATATCAACTCATATGTATAATATTTTTTATTTCCAGAATTAACAAATTAAGTCTGTATCCAGTCTTCTCTGGGTGTTCTGAAACAGCTGTGGTGAGGTCGGACAGATGATGATTAAAATTAATATCATTTGACACAGATCACACAAACACAATGACCCACATCTGACACAGACACAAGCAGTTATGCTGTATTATACATGTGCTAATACACACATGCTGCACCTATTGGTTTGCAAGCCTGGTGTGTGTCAGAGTGTGTGTGTCGGCG
The DNA here is from genome assembly GCA_028566095.1 of Kryptolebias brasiliensis. Taxonomy (NCBI): domain Eukaryota; kingdom Metazoa; phylum Chordata; class Actinopteri; order Cyprinodontiformes; family Rivulidae; genus Kryptolebias; species Kryptolebias brasiliensis. Next base: position 5,950,848 of record JAOXNZ010000085.1, read on the forward strand.
GTGTAGAAGGGTCATTAGTGATATTGGTTCTCAGCAGCTGGTAATCTCATCTGTTTCAACAGCAGGATGTGGGATGATCTGTGTGTGTCTTTTTGAGTCTCAGTTATTGGAAAAGGGTAACAAAACCCCTGACACAGTTTTGTTTTGTTTTATAAACTGGTACTACAATTTTATTTATTTTTTTGGTGCTCTTCACTTAAATGAGGCTCCTTGAGTTGCATATGAGTAAGAAACTCCATCTGTCTAATGACTGTATGGTGTAGACTGAACACACTGGAAATAAATGTATTTAATTTTTTGGGAACAAACCTTAAGTCCTTTTTCTGTGTTTTTACAGAGTAAACTTGTGAAAAGGTGAGGGGGCCTACATTTGTTTTCAATAAAACATTATTAGAAATGAAAAACTCAAATTTCAAACAAAGACAAATTTGAAAAATTTCAAATAGTTTATTGATTATTTGTTTTTGTTTTAATTTATTTTGTGTTTTACTTTCAGATATTTTCACTTTATTTACCTGAACGAACCTGCTGGGTATGGTGGCATCTGTGCATAACTTCCCTGTCAAATGATGAACTTTACTGTAATGTGAGCAATGTTTCTGAAGGCTTTATGAAGAATTTTAAAACGTTTTATTTTGACTTTTGACTCAAGGGATGAACTAATGTAGATAAGACAACTTAGCAAAAAATAGCCATTTTAAAATAGGCACGTTGTCCTAGAGACACAATTTGTTCATTTTCTTTAGTTGAATCTGTAAAAAACAATACAAAAAAAGTATTTGATGCACATAAAAAAGTGTTGCAGCACAATTTTAGTGATTCCTTTACTCATTTCTTTAGGAACACACTGCAAAATGTGCTGCTATGGTCAGGTACAAGGACTGGACTGAAAGTGGGTGAAAAAGCAGCCAAATTCAAAGGAAAGAAAAACTTTGAAAGACCTTCAGAAAGCCTGGAGAACTACTGATCAAAATTACTTTAAAAGTTTACAAGAGCTCTGTCTCCTTGGGAGCAAAGTATAAAATAATTCTGAGTGGTTTGAACCTTTTGCATAGTACTGTAAGTGTAGTATGTTACAACCTGACTCAGGGGGATGCAGGAAACTAGTTAAAAATGTTTATTATAAAGGAAAATAATGTCAAACTAAACAAATAACTATGCAGCATGAAAAGTCAGTAAGATTAGTCATGTCAGTGTTTAGGGGGGTGAATATGGTGAATGCAAATGTTGGATGTTAATGCAAACCAAGAGCAAGTTAGAGAAAACCATCTAGTTCTGTCCCTAGAGGAGAAAAGAAAAGAGAGAGCTGTGCTCAGCATGCAGGAGCTTATAATGTAGAGCTCCAGTTCCAGGTGTTCTCCATCAGTTGTCTGCTGCGCTCCAACCAGTGGGATTCGTTCCTACAACAGCTCAAGCAAACACAATCAGAGACACACATCACCAGCAGGGCCAGCACAAGTGCAGCAACAGTTGCTTCATTTCCTTCTTGGTTTGGTGTGTTAACACATAAGCAAAAACTTAACCTGCAAACTTTCTAAATTTCTGCTTTTATGTGAATATAAAAAGAAAATTTCATATTTTATGGAAATGCTCCCATCTGTTGATCAAGTGCATTTGATTAAAGAGGGTGAATAGCTGCTTATAGCTGCTAATTACAGTCTTAGAAGCAACAAGAGCGGAATTAGTTTTTCAGACTATGTACTTATGTGCACTAAGTCGTTATATAAAGAATACAGTAATAATGTGTGATATCTTATTTGTTGTTGCTCATTAAAGGAGTACATTTATATCCTTTAAAGACTTGCTAAGGATAAGAGGATTAATTCATTGCTTTCTGATACATACAATTTTACATTAAAGGAAAAACTAACTGTAACTGTATTTCTGTTAAAAAACAGCAACAACAATAAGCATTTCTTAATACACATTCCTACTGAATTCCCTCCAAAACAGTAATGCATTTCTTTTTTCAGCTTTCTAGTTGAAATGAGCCAATTGTACAGTGTTCACGAGGGTTATAACCCTTAAAGTAGGTGTATTCCTGAGTTCTATTTGTGCTGCAGGGTAGAAAAAAAATACTATTTCCATTTTGAAGATGAACAATTTCATATCTGGTCAGACATGTGGGAGCGTATTGGATCCAGTGGTCTCATAGGGTCACTGGATTTAATCATCACAAAAAGCTGCTGTACTTTTTCTAAAATAATTAAATTTTCCTCAAATGAAAAGGCACAATGGGAATATAAAGTCTACATTTGAGTTCATCAGTAGAAATAGTTCCACATATTGTGGTTTCTAGTGGAGATAAGGCTAATGTGGTCAATCTTTGGGGAAGTTAAAGCTCCACGGTAATTTCCTGCAGAAATAGCAGCTTCCACAGGCCGTAGCAGTTAGTGAGATAGATGGTTCAGGAGCAAGGAGGAAAAAGTACAACTCAGCATTTTTCCACTTTATCTATTAGAGTGGTAATATTGCATGATCAAGGGTGGAACATATTCACTCACACTCTCGCTAACCTTTTTTGTGTCTTCCTCGCCCTTTTTTTTGTCTGTCCATTATGCTGAGGAATGAGAGATGAGTTTCCAGTCCATCCAGTACTCACTGTTCTCCTAAAGAAAAACACTAAAATTCCATCTGATCATTGTGTTGTCCTGTATGTCTTTTCCATTTACTTTCAAGCTAATTTGAAGTGAATTGTTTTAAATGCTGCATGAATGAAATGGAACAAATAAACAAGGCTGCAGAGTTTTGTTGGATACTAGCTTGTTCATAGCTCCATTAAACAAAACAAAACAAACAAACAACAAGAAAAACTTAGACAAAGGAGATGTACAGTATGTTATGGCTCTGTGCCTAATTCTGGTCCCTGGTTTGTTTCTGTTGGTCTTGCTTTATGCCTCTCCTCCCACACCTGGTTTTGGTTTGCTAACTGCATCACCTGCATTGTGTCAGTTGAAAAGAAAAGAGCTCAAGTGCAGACACAACTCCATAGGCAACACATTTTAGGACCAGATGAGTCCCACTGAGATAAATTGTGTCTTTTTCCAGGGGTTCCTGGAGGGGAGCATGTGGTAGGGAAAGCTGAGATTGGACCAGCAACTGTCCAACTGGCTTTTTTCCACAGTTACTCCAATTAGGATTATTATGGACAAACCTTAAACACTGCACGCAAAACCTTCAAAACCAAAAAAACTAAACTAATGCAAACCAGTAGAGAAACACATAGCAGGGACACAACAACAAGAATCAGAGGAGATACAACCAGAAACCTTGAAAGTATATATAGACTCAATGCTTACTGATATAGAGCAGGCAAGAATATTAACAAACAAGGTCTTGAGCTGTGTTTAGACTCCCTGCCATTGTTTGACCTTCAATTTTAGTTTGATTTTTGAGTTATCTTTTGTATATTCTGCCTATCTCTGGATTTTAGCCTGCATTTGGATCCACTCCTGCTCTCCGCCATGCCACATTTTTTTTAAATGACTTTAGCTTTGAGTGAACATCCCCTGTCATGCCTCATAAAAGCTGCATCTTTGGTGGATGCGAACTGATTTTCATTCAGTGGCCTATAAAGCAAAATAAGGCAACCATTTGTCATGGCTGTGAGTAGGCATGAATGTTTATCCATCTTTATGCTCGCCAAAGAAGCTTCGGCGGCCCATCACAACAGTCTGTCTCACTTCTCCGTGACTGAATATATATTGGTTGTGTGGTTTAAAGTCAGTCTGGAAAATAAACTTCACCACAGAACTGTTGTAAACATTTTAAACAAGAATCATTCGAGATTTTAAAACTGAACCTTTATGTTTGAAAAAAGCAACAAAAACCCCACAATATTCATCAGCAGCACAAGCGTTTGTGCGTTAGTTCACTGGCATCTATATTTAGGCAGATGATCACGTTTGTGTCTGTGTGCGTGCGTTTGCGTGTCTGTCTATCTTTTACCAAAATATCTCATGAACTACTAGATGAATTTTAATGAAACTTGCAGAACATAATCAGCGGATGTACATCGACAACTAATTATCTTTTAGGGCCGACCCTAATTAAGATGGCTTCCACAGCTAAATGACATGAGTCAACACAAAAATGGTTATAACTCAGTTTGACAGATATTGAGCTAAAATTAGATGTGGTAGTAGCAGAGACTCATTCAGAGCATATACTCTGTGTGTGACATCTTCTGATATTGCATGATATCGCACATAAAATTATAATAAACGTTTGACCAAACCAGCTACAATTCTGTCATTTCTTAGCATATGCTGATTTTGGGTGATATGAATTCCTTTAAGTCTTTATTTATTTATAGCTAAAGGAAGAATAGTTAGACATGAAATGTGCCTGTGTTTTTGTCTGCATTTTTGTGTGTTGGCTTTAAAATGCTTGAATTGGGACTACATCCATGTGTGTGTGTGTGCGCAAGTGGATTAGAAACAATGAGCGACCTGATGAAAAAACAATAGACTTTCATTCCCTCTGCATCTCTACATCCATTCTCTTGTCATTCTGCCCATCCTCTAAGCAAATCTCTATCTTTGTGTCCAACCTCACTGTTCTTTGATTCTTCCTCACCACATTGTCTCGCTTTATCAGATTGTATTTCTATTGAACTCCCTCCATCCATTTCGGACTCATTTTCTTTATAGTTCCAGTTCAAACT
>JAOXNZ010000085.1:5971892-5985955 GCA_028566095.1 Kryptolebias brasiliensis
ATTTTTTTATACAGTTTAAAATTTCCTCTTAGCTAATAATTTTTGATGGGATGTTCTGTCAGTACCTCATCAGCCTTGACATCAGTCATTGTACTGTAGGATATACTGACGGAGTATGGCAAAAAGGGCAGAGGTCTTTGTCCAAGCTAGGCTAATGGCTGGCCAAACGATGAGCCATTTTTATTTTCAGCCTTAACAAAAACTTTGTTCTCAATAATGCCATACCAATGTGAATAGACTTTTATATGTCAAGGTGTCCACGGTGACATACATTCAAATAGCAACCCGAACACTGTTTGGTTGAGAAAACAGTGAAGAACTAAACAAACGATGTCATGCAAAAGTGTAGAGGTTTAATATTAGCTAATGTAGTTTTCTGATATGTCATTTTTGAGAAAGAGTTGTTTTCTAAAGCTGAAAAACACAGAGGATTACAAATCAAACACTGGTGTGACAAAAGATCAAGAAAGCAAAAATGTCAAAGGAACTGATAACAAATTAAAATAAGAAGTAAAAGGAGACAAACCAGAACAAAACTAGTTAACAAGAATTCCACCAAAATGCAAAATCTAAAAGAAAGTTTAGACAGTGGGAGAGAAAAACATCAGCTGTCAACGCTAATGTAATCTTAATTTAATTTGGACAACCATGGTACAAAACAGAGCAAATCCTACTCACTGGTTATGATTTTAAAGAAAGCTATTTTTTCCAAAACTACTAATAAAAATGAAATCTTCTTAAACTTAAAAACTAACATCAAAAAAGTGATTTCCTCCTTACAATATTGGCAGTTGCACAAGTAATGTTTTTGTCTTCTTCTGTTAGATTTTCGATTACAGGCTTGACAAAATGTCAATGGCACTTGCAAGAAGTGCACTTTTTTTTTAATCAGTTTGAAATGCCACTACTTTTTAAAAATTTGTGTAAGGTATTAAACAGGTAGCAAGTTTCAGTCTCATCTTAATGCAATGCATTTTAGGTTGCCCGTGTGTCATTGCATATTATGAAATGTTACAAAGTGACACTTCCCTGCACTTTGACTCCAACTCAAACCATTTAGCATAATTTTTGCAGCTCACTCAAGATATCAAGAGAACAAGCTAAAATATTAGCTAAAACTACAGGAACGTATTCTACATAAGGAGTCTTGGTGGTGTCTATAATGTGTGGATACCACACAGGTCTGCTTGAATATGATGCACAACTGTGTAATGAGCCACTCACTGATGAGCACACAACCCAGCCAGGTGTATCAGTACCCAGATGGCCGATACACCTGGCTCACCGGCATTAGCCAAAAAAACAGGAACATTACCATGGCAACCATATGGGAATGGCCTGGCATGGTTGATATTGTCATGGTAACCGCATCAACCATATGGGGATGGCCTGGCATGGTTGATATTGTCATGGTAACAGCAGAACAGACAGTGACCAGTGCCAGCCTTATAGGCTTCACACATGTAAACATGTACAAGCAGAAAGTGACGCCTGAGACCAACATTTTCTTATTTTAATAATTCATGGCATTATACTGTCACTCAGTGTCACTTTTGACACTTTTATCTTGAGCTGTTCCACATAATCACGTAGCCAAATCACAACATTTCTTTACTTTATCTACTTTAAATCTGCTTCACATTGGCAGCTTTTAGCAAAGCCAGACATCAGACAACACCATAGCCAACTGCTCTGGCTGGATCTGTGAGCAGAATGAACACTGTGAGGGGGGCATGGCTACAGAAGAAGTGTGGATTAACCCTTTACCCCCTTATGACTCAGTGGACAAGCTCACATAAGTGAGAATTTAACCAGATTGCTTAAAAGCCTCATATAAAGCAAAACATTTTACAACAACAGCTTATATAAAAAATACATTTTCCCAAAGAATATCACAATGACTTAATGTTCAGGGTCTTCTGCCATATGTTGGTGTGGAAATATAATATCAGAGTGTGAAGGGTGAATGAATATATGGAAGAAAACCTGTTGAAAGAAATAACTGTAGTTGTTTTCTGCAAGGTCTCCAAATGTGAACCAACTTACTGAAAGATACCAGCAAAGGATGACAAGTGACTAAAACAGTGAAGATCAACAAAACCCCTTCCATCAGAGCTCCAACAAAATAGAAATGACAAACTACCAAAACGGTGGTCCTGTGAGAAAAACATTTTACCTGATAAAATTAATGCCATGATCCAGAGGGTTTTGTGTCAGTTTTTGAGAATTTTGTAATTGTGTTTAGTTATTTGAGCATGTTTTTCCTTGTTTTCTTTAGAAATTTCTTGAGTTCAGTATATTTTCTGTTAGTTTCTATCCTGCATCATTGTCCGTTCTTGTGTTTTTTCTTTTTTTTTTGGTGGTTGGCAAACAGCTGTTTGGTGAATTACCGCCACCAACAAGTCTGGAGTGTGGGGTTCATCATGGTTTGTTATCTGAACTTTTTGTATGTATAATATAGGGTCAAATTCTATTAATCAAGTTTGTCTTTTTAAAATAATCTAATTACACTTTGTATATGTTTTCTAACTGAGTTCTTTTGTAGTGTCTTTTTTTTTTCTCTTATTGTATACTTGTGCACTCTTGTAAAGCACGTTGTGGCCTTCAATGTCTGTGAAAGGTGCTATATAAATAAACTTTTACTTACTTTACTTACTTACTTAGTGTGTCTATTATGCTAAACTTTTCAAGTTCCCTCCTCTTCTGCCTTCTCTCATTCTAATAGAGTTCTAAATGTTCTATTGTCTCATCATCTCCACGGTGGTCCCATTTACCTCTAATATACTTTTGTATTTTAAAAATTATGTTGTTAAATTCTCTATGTCCAAATCTTAGTCGTGTTATCAAGCAGCTTCTTTCCTACTCCTCCTTCCAGTTCTCATTTCTCCTACTGCCCTTTAAATCCCTTGAAACCACCTTCCTTTGCCTTCTCCATCCCAGCTCTCGTCAGTCTGTGCTTGATGATACTTCTTCCTTCTGATATACCAGGATGTACTGTTGAGTTAATGGGATTTTGAGTTGCCTTCTTTGCCGTCGTGTCTGCCATCTCATTTCCTTTTATTCCAATGTGTGTCACTGTCGGTTGTCATTCCTGCTTTCAGGTTTCCTCTCACACCTGCAGTTCATCTGCTCATCAGCACAGGTGTTTCTCCTCACTAATCACCCCTCCCAGCAAACGTATACTCATCAGTCCTTGCAGTCAGTTGTGAGGTCTTGGACTCAATATGCTGAATAAACCAGAAGGAGGCAGTAATTCAACTCAAAGGATGCCAACCACCAATAAATAAGAAGAAAGTCCATACTGTTTGTTATCTGATTCCTTGCCTCCAGTGATTTCTTTTTTTTTTGTAGATTTTTGGTTAGGATTTGTTACTTAGCTGCCCTGACAGCTGTAAATGTTTTGTTCTGCTTGCTTTATATACCTCTTTGTCTATGTCCTGAGTCCTCTCTGCTCTCATTTCAACAATTAACTTTGGAAATTAAAAAATAAGTTTTAAACAAAATATATCACATATAATATACATACGTTAAACCTTTCAAACTTTCATACAGTTGGTCACAAAGATTAGACAAAACATTGATTTTAGGAAAACTTATATTCTCTCTCTTGCTCTCTCTCTCTCTTTTCTCTTGAGATTAAACTGTATATAGATACAAACTTCTAGTTCAATTTTCTCTAAATTTCAGCCCCTTCTATTTTCACACTTTCTTTCTATTACTCAGATTCAGATGATTTTGTCCCAGCACAAAATCTTTCTTCACTAATGAATCTTTTTACTGTAGCTACCAACATTGTGATTACGCTCCACTGTGACACTGGTGCCCTTTTTTTTAATTCAAGGAATACTCTCAATGAAGGAAAACAAAAGGACAAAATGATATCCAAAAACAAGTTTTTACATGTTTTAGAGCAGCAGCTGCCGTAGAGGGCCAAAAAAATCTTTAACTGTGTAACTGAATATGCTCTCAACAAAAAGAGACAGCCCAGACTGACTTTAGTGCTTTACAGCCCAAAGAAGTGATTGGCTGGTGATTTCACAACAACTGACATCAAGCTAAAGAGGGCCAAAATCCAGTTTAATACCTGTTCTGTTTGATAAACAACATGCTTCTTTACACAGATAAAATCTATTTTAAAAGAAAACTTTGTTTCTCCTTTCTCATGGAGGCAATAAAACAAATGACTGCAGTTCATTTTTGGTTCAGTTTTTCATTTTAGTAACAAAACTGCAACCAAATAAAACTTTTAAAACATTTTTGAAGCCATAATTGTAAATGGAGTCATGAATGTCAACTGAAGTTCTATGCAGTTTCAAATTTCCTGGATTCCTGCTTTGCAACATCTGTCCACACCAGTGAACACAAGACTCCGATGCTACGCTTTGTTGAAGCTGAAAAACTGGCTTCACGTGTGTGTGAGTGTAAGAGAGGTGCAGGATATGCAATGGAGCATATTTCTGTGAATGTGCGTTTACACATTCCCACACCAATTTGCATACCTTCAGACCTGAGTTTACAAGAGAGAAATAAAGCACGCAGACTTTCCTCCTCTATCTGTCTTTCTCAAATGTAAACAAGCACTCAAACACACAGATACACATGCAGCCGTTTGCAAACTTGAGATTGAGCAGGAACATGACTATCTCTCATACACAGACCCAAAATGGTCTGACTTTATGTGTTTGTGTTAATATGGAGCTTTGCCAACTTTTATCTATAAAAGGCTCCTCTCCAGATCTTTGCCCTGGTCCGTGTTTGCTTGAATTTTAGAAAGAAGATTCATTCTTGACCTTATATATTTCAGTTTGGCCGAACGTTCTCAACTTGAAATCTGCTTGCTACCTTTTTCCAGCTGATCTTGATGATTTCATGACTGCTCAGTTGGTTTATTCAGCCCAAGCTTTGGTTTTGCATTTGCAAAAAGTATTTGTTCACCTTGATTTTTTTCCACATTTTACAAGTACAACCACAAACATGAAAGTATTTTACTTGGATTTTAGGAGATAGACCAACACAAAGTAGTGGAGGCAAACGTTACATAGTTTTCTTGGTTTTTTTGGTTTTTTTACAAATAAAAATCTGAAAAGTATCTGAAAACTGAATGCAAAAGCACACTTCACTTTTCAGATTTTAATTTGTTAAAATTTTTTAAAACCATGTATCATTTTTTTGTTCGGTCTATCACATAAGATGAAAATGTTAAGACTTTTATTGGGAACTACCAAAATCAACGGGATTAGAAGGGAGTATATCAGAGGAAGAGCTCAGATTGAGCAGTTTGTAGAGAAAGTTTGAGAGGCTAGGATGGTTTGGACATGTGCAGAGGAGGGAATACTGAGCCACCAAGGACGAGGAAACAATAAGGCCACAGAGGAAGTCCATGGACGTATGCAGAAGGTTGGTCTGACAGAGGAGGACGCCAGCGATAGGGTGAGATGGAAGCTGATGATCTTCTGTGATGAGGAAGCCACTGAAAAAAGATGTACAGAAACATAATTTTAAAAAGTTTTACACTGCAAACCTAATGTAACAAATGGTGATAATAGAACCAAGGTGTAAGATACCTGAACTGGAAAATAAAGTAAAACAAAAACAGCAAGTGTTCAAAAAGACTGTTCCAATGTGTTCTTAAACAGATTCTGGATGAAATATCAGTACCCAGATGCATGCTGTAAAAGAAGACAGTTCTGCTTATAGGATTAAAATCTTCCCATCACTGCTAAGATGTTCTGATCCGATGGGTTCAGATTTGTCTGATCAGAGTAGTTTTTTTTCTTTCTGACAGCAGCAGGACTGTGATCACAGCATTTCCAATGATAAATAGGGATTTCATGTGTCAGGACACTGACATTTTCCTGCAGTGGGAGTCCTAAGGTTAGAATATTTCACAGACTCCTCCCTACCCTCCACCTCCCTTCTATTACTAATAGCAAATTTGTGTCTTTTTAATTAAACACTAAATGACATTTGTGTTGGAAGATTTTCCAATCATTCACCTGGTTTCTGCTGATTCTTTTCCCATTTAATGTATTTTTTTAATAATTTTTCTGGTAGTTTAGTGCTCTTTGTTCTTGTGGCCCCCTTTCTGTGCCCTCAACCACATCTTCAGCTCATCTTATTTGACCTGAGGCTTGAATGACAGATGACACAACAAACCTTCTGCTTTTGAACATTAACATACAGATCAAACTCAGTTCTATATTGCTTAGAATAACAGCTTCAAAAGTGTCTTTGATATGCAAACATGCCGCGTGCCCGTGTGTTGTAAATGACTGAATGTGAAGTATGTAAAGCAGAATTCCTCCATTTTTCAATTGATGTGAAAACCTTTCAATTTTTTTTTTTCAAAGGGTCAGTTTTACCTCATGTGTGCTCACTGGATGTTTCTGTTTTTTATATGTTAATTTTCTCAAGGCAAAGGTTCAGCTTTGAAGTTTTGTCTATATTTTTTACTTCAGGCAAAGGTATTTTGTTTTTAGTCCTACTCTTTTTTTTTTTTTTGCTTTTCAGCTTTCTGACCTTCGCCTTTTTATTTTTCTCTTTTCTTTTTTTACCTCTTAATTCACTTGAATTTGAGGCAGCAAAAGTTGCCAGGCATTTTCAACAACTATTAGGACAATTAGTTGATCTTTCTTTTTTAGCCTTTCTTCGTCTCTTCAGAGTAAGTAGAAAAGTAGAGAACATTTATAATTTGCCTTTCTTTTGACTGGGTTCATCCATGTAATTTTATACATGGCTGGTATTAAATAGTTTAGACCTCAGTCCATAAAGCAGCATGGCACTTTCACAAGGTCAGGGTGCCTTTTTCAAAAATAACTTCAGATCCAGCAAAGCGCCTGAGGTAAATTCCAGTAATATGCATTTATCCTTAACCATTTAGCTGCAAATAGCCTGCCAACTTGGAAAATCCTATTTCAATTACAGGCTTATCATTCCTTGAAGGAATGCATGTTGCCCGTTGACTTTTATGCCAGAAATATTTTGCTAACAGACATACAGGGTTGACCACAACAGTTAATATTAAAGTTTTAGGCAAAAATATTGCACAATAATTAGAGTTTAGGGTATGTATTGGGAATGATAGTCAGCTACCATCACACCAAATTTTAGCTCAATATCTTTAAAATTGCAATTCAGACAAACAAAAACATGGTTGCCCTTTTGCCTTGTTTTATGTGAAACATGCTTTACTAAGATAGAATTCTGATATTTGTGTCAGAAAAAACATTTTCATATTAAAATAAGCTACAATCACACAAAAAAACATGTAAAAATGTTTGTTCTATGAAAATCTAAAGGGATAGTTCTGATCTTTTGAAATAAGGTTAAGGCACAGTTATAGCTTTTTGATCAACTTCAGTTTGGAGAAATAGTGTTTAATTCTGAAATCCTTCAAGGAATTTTAGGCCAAAAGTTGTTAATGAAATTGTTTGTTTGTTTTATTTCAAGAAAATATTGTACAATAGTTTTTAATATGTTTTAAAGACCTTGGTGGAAATAAATCATTATATTCTTGACATTTCTGTAATATCACAGCTTTGATTTTTTTTATGTTCTTTTTCTCCCCACAGATTATTTGTTTTTCTCAGCTCACTGTTTCTAACTTTTAATTTGTATTTGTATATTTTTTGTGTGCATGTACTCTTTGCTTTTGCTTTCCTTTTCAAATGAATTGGCTGCTAAAACTAAGGACACAATTCCATTGACACTCCTCGTCCTGGTCCTTTTAAAATAATTAAATTCAGTACATTTTTTATGTTGTCATGTAAGAAATTGAAAGACTTTTGGAAGGACCTCCATAATCATCGTAACAAGAGTGAAGGTTACCAACTGAGTGGAAAAAAGAAGGGCATATTTTCAATGGGTTACAACAAAAATCAAACAAGCTGGCCTCCATTTCCGTTAGCTTCTTTTATTCATTTATTTTTATATTTTTTATTTCCAACCTCTTCATGGCAGTCAAGTCTAAAATCAATACCTTCCATTTTGCACATCTTGTTCCCTGTGACAATAAAGCCTCCTGCTGTCCATGTTCAAACTCTCCCAATTTCTATAAAGACAAATATTGATGATATCATTTAAAAACTGATGTATTTTGATACCTTTTCAAGTAAAAGTTTTAGTTATTTCAATAGCATTTCATATTAAAGGTAGCCAATGTAAAACAAAACAAAAAGAACAACCGACAGTGTGATGTACATACTCTCAGTTTTATTGAATAAAAATCTGATTTCTAAATCTACCAAAAGCAGGAGGGCATTTTGGGAAGTCAGGCATGACGTATCTTTAAATATACAGTGCTGTGAAGAAATAGCTGTTCCTTACACATTTCTTTTGGTTGTGTTTTTTTGTCACATTTACACATTTCATCAAACAAATGTTAGATAAAGTTAACCTGGGTAAATGCAAAATGCACTTTTTAATGATCATTTCATTTATTAAAAGAAGTTATCCACATTAACCTGGCCCTATGTGAAAAAGTAATCACGCCCTAAACCTAATAACTGGTTGTGCCACTCAACTGCAGTCAAGCATTTGAAATATCTGTTTATGAGTCTTTCACGTGGTTGTAGATGAATGTTGGTGCTGTGCGTCAGATCGCCCTGCTGCACAACCCAAGTGAGCTTGAGCTAAAGGTCACAAACGGAAGGAGGGATTTTCTGGTAGAGGGGCGGAATTCATGGTTTCATCAGTTACAGCAAGTCGTCCAAGCAGCCCCCAGACCATCACACTACCACCACCATTAGATTGTGGACATGATGTTCTTTTTCTGAAATGCAGCTTTAATTTTACACCACATATAACAAGATGTGCACTTTCCAAAGAGTTCCCCCTTTAGCTTCTTTTGCTTCAAAATGTTGATACAGAAAACCAAGAATGAAGTAAATCCAAACAACATTCATTTCTTCAATGTTCATTTCAACACATTCGACAGTTTTCAGGTTTCTGGAACTAAAAATGTCATCTTCAGTACCTTCACTTGCCATAAGCAGAAACTTCAGATTGGCCAATGTATCAAAGAGAGATAATGTAAGTATAGGACATTGCAGCAATTTCAAAGAGGCTCCTAAAGTGTATCACCTAGATTTTGACTTGTAAGCAAACATTTGATTCAACATCTTGGTATAAACTGAAAGGCAAAATTGGCAATAACTAGAAAAAGGTAAAAGTAGCAAGGACAAAAATGAACTGAATTTAGAAGAATCTCAGTGCAGACAGGTTAACACAGGATGAAGAAAAGCACTTAACTGCAATTTTAAAAAAAAAAGTAAATTCTTAGACCATCTACAACTTTAACCAGGATAACAAAAATGGCTTCTGGTTTTGACTTTCAACCAGCCAAATGGAGCAATAATTTTAAGAAGTGGAAGAAAAAGGGTCTATTGACAAATCAAAGAGCCAATTTTAAGACATTCTCACAACTTCCTATAGGTTATTACATATGAGGACCATTTGATATATTTTCAGACACAATATCACATGGAGCTCAATTATAAGAAAGAAATACCAACCAATTTTTAATACTTCTGGCTAGAGATTGGAGAGAACAGATCCAAGGAAATGTTTGCATGAAATTTTCATTCGTTTACACAAATAAATCTACACCACTTAATATCCAATACATATGATGTAGAAAATTATGTCACTTTTAATGTTAATGCAGTGGCTTAACAGCTCAAGTTCTAAAGTCCTGATTTATCCTTCATGTCCTTATATTTTGCTTTATTGTCATCTCTCAAAGTAATCTTAAGCAATATTTGTTCACCCTTTCATTAGTCGACAGTAAATGTCTTTGTCCTGCAGGAAGCAACATATAAGTGAAAGTTGGTGTCTCCCATAAGCTCAAGCCTGGAGGAAACAATTGTTCACACCTCTGATGCAGGAGAGGTGGCACTAAAAGAAACAAAACTCTCTGAGACTGCACACACACCTGTTCCCTGATCGTACATTTCCATCCACAACACGTATTTTTTGGCTCAGCTGTGTACAAAATCAAAACATCTATTTTGTGTTTTTGGCAGGCCTGTCATGATGTGATCCAGTCCCACTCTGACATGCTGTCACCCTCCATGGCAGGTGGTGAAACGTGGACAAATAATGTTTTTTTTTCCAGTTCAACCAAAGAAACGGGTGCTAACACTTGATAGTTTGCTTTAATTACACAATAACTGAATGAGCTTATTATCACCGCTGAAGGTGAAGGTGAAGGCAGACAGTTATGTGTTTGCTCACTTCTTATGTTTTTGTCTGTTTGTGTGTGTGCTTGTCTCTCTGTAGCGTTAGTAAAGTATCTCATGAACCTCCGGACAAATTTTAATGAAACTGTCAGAAAGTGATGACTGGATGTACATTTACAACTGATTGACTTCTGGAGTTAACCCCATTCAAGATGGATGCCACAGCTAATCAAACCTATCAAATACACAACAGGTTATAACTCAGTTAGTTATACAGATATTGAGTTCAACTTTGGTGTGGTAGTAGCTGAGGGCTATTCCCAACACGTACTCTGAGCACTAACATTAAAACATTGTCAATAACTATCAAAGTCAATTGTGTCTGTATCTCATGAACCCCTGGGTAGAATTTAATATAACTTTCAGAAAATAATTATTGAACAGATCTATAAAACTTTTTAACTTTTGGAGCCAACTCAATTCAAGATGGCCACTGCAGCCAACTGACCTTAGAAAACACAAAAATGGCTATAACTCAGTCAGTTTCTACATATATTGCACTAAAATTTGGTGTGGTTGTAGCTGAGAGTCATCCCCAACACATACTCTGAGTGCCACTTAGTCTGGTCCACCTTGTCTGACTGTTAGCAAAATATCTCATGAACCACTGAATGGATTTAATGAAACCTTTAGAAAGTAATCACTGGATGTTCATCTACAACTGATTAACTTTTACAGTCACCCCAATTTAAGATGGCCACCACAGCTATTTGACCTTAACCAACAGAAAGATGGCTATAATTCAGTAAGTTTTACAGATATTGTGCTAAAATCTGATGCAGCAGTAGCTGAGAATCATTCACAACACATACTCTGAGCATGACATCTTGCGATGTGGCATGAGACTGCGCATACTGTTGTTTTCAAAGCCTGAACAAAACATAATTTCATTTCTCAACAAACGATGATTTTAGTCTAAAACTCTGGCATGAAAAGCGGTGAGTGATATGCATTCCTTCAAAGAATGCTAGGCCTTTAATTCTTTTAAGCAGAAATCTAGCTGCAAACGTGTGGAAAAAGCAGTTCACAAAGTGATTTTATTTTGGTAAAGTGAAATAGGGGATGGAGAGGTCATCAAGGATGCTGCAGTCTTTTAAATCACTCTTTGAGAGGACGGTTCTTAGCACAAGAAAAAAAGTGTTCAGCAGTGGTCACAGTCCACTAAGGTTTCTTTTAAATCAAGTGGGAGCAGCTCCTGGCTGTACATCCTGATGACTTTGCAGATCCAGCACCGCTCTGGTTTCTGTCTTTGTACAAGTATGATTTTTGTCCTGCAGAATTAGTTTTTGCTTAATCTTTCAGTTCTGCGAATGACTTCAATTTAACACCAACGTGTCACATGACCCAGTGTAGGCAACTTGAAATGTTTTTTTTTCTTTTGATATTCAAAATAGCTGACTTCAATATGATTCCATTTTATTCTTTTGCCCTCTTTCTGCTCTCCACTGTATTCCATTTATTCTGCTGTATTAGCAGGGGTCTTTTTGCTGTGGCATGGCTGAATGGTTCAGGGGGTCCTGAGCTGGACAGAGACCCTGTATTGTGTTTAGGATTATAAATAATCTTGTGCTAGAGCGTTTTTTTGTTCAGGGGGCACAACACCCATCTTTGCATTCACTGCATCTTGCATCATTTTGGTCAAGAATATTTAACTGTACATAACTTTCCGTTGTGGTGTCATTTGTATCGCCTGCAGCCAAATACAAGAGGAGATAATGTTTTTGCCCATGTCCCTGTGTTTGGACGAGTGGACAGATTTTAATGAGGCTCTCAAAAAGTAATCATTGGTTGTACATCTACAACTGATTGACTTTTAGAGGCAGCTCATTCAACATGGCTGCCACAGCTAAGCAAATTTACAAAATACAAATGACTATAACTCAGTCAGTTTTATAGATAATGAGCAAAAATTTGTTGAACTAGTAGCTGAGCGTCATCCCCGACGCATACTCCGAGCGCTTACTGATTGCATGAGATCTGTTGAGAGCTACTGGAGTCAACTGTGTCTGTTAGCAAAATATCTCATGAACCACTGGATGGATTTTTATGAAACTCTGCAAAAGTAATAATTGGATGTTCTTAACAACTGATTAACTTAGAGTCAACCCAATTCAAGATGGCCACCACAGCCAATTTACCTGTTTAGGAAAGACAAAAGTGGCTATACCTTAATCAGTTTTACAGGTACTGAGCTAGAATTTGGTGTGGTAGTAACTGAGAGTCATCTGCAACATACTACATGTCGCGAGATCTCACAATATCACACGAGATCCTGCATAAAGTTATTTCCTTCTCAGCATAGGATGATTTTAGCTTAATCTCTGGAATGAAAGGCGGCGGGCGATATGCATTCCTTCAAGGAACAATAGGCCTTTACACATACCCAAACAAAAGTAGCTAAAATAATAATAATAATAGTAATAAAACTTTACTCTTTAGGCACAATTAAGCTAAAAGTGATATACCTAACTGCTCTATTCATTCATTTCAGATAGGACAACAAATCGATGCGCTTTTAGTTGCACCTTCCCTGTTTTTCAATCGGATCCCTTCTCGTGACGTCACCCCCTCCCCAGGTTTTCTCCCACCCCGCCCTCCCTCTCTCACTCCGCCTCGCGCTCCCTCACTCGCTCCGCGTGAAACAAAGTGTAGCGTCCGCGGAGCGCCCGCAGGAAGCGAAAAGCGAGAAAGCGGAGAAAGGAGCGAGAAATGGAGCCGCTGAATCCGCAACCAGAGGAGGAATAATAAAACCCCGCTGACGACTGAAAATTTTAAAAATAAAAAAGCAAAAACTCGGGACCAAGAAAACTTTTCCAGGCTGAACAGAGAGTCGCGCGGCCATCATGGGGGATACACTTTTCTCCGTAACGCTGGGACTCTTGTTTCTCTTTTCGAGAGTTGTTTGGGGCCAACTACCGACAGGTAAGTGCAAACAGATGGCTGTAACACACTTTGGAGTGCTTTTTCTGTGGTAAAAGAAAAGTTTCCACGATGTATCCCCTTCCGTTTCATAATGTAAATCCCTGACAGGTGAGTGAAGGTGTTAAACAGAAGTTCGCTTTGAAGACGTCGCTTCATGCCTGGTTTTTTTCTCTTTCTTAATTTTTAAGTCGCTCCTCCGATGTTTTTAAATGACAGCCGGTGTGAGAGTAGCACTTTTCAGCGAGTTGGTGTTTTTTGTCACTGTTAAATTGGTCAAATGTTCGCGTCATGTTTCATGTTTCATGTTTCGTGTGAAACCCGGACGAGGCGGTCCGCACCTTGTTTGAATCCGTTCTTGTGACGGAGTGGGTCGAGCTCACCTTTAACCAGCGAGTAAAACCTGAGTCACAGGTTGGTTAGTAAACCTTCATTTAAAAGATTAACCAGACTAAGTTGCGACATATGATATAGGCTATTTGGGCTTTCCGAATCGAACACAAAAGTCTTTTAAACGAGGAGTTTATTTGCAAAACAAAAAACAAAAAAAAAAAGAAAAGCGTTCATGAGGAAAGCGGCTGGAAACGGATATATTATTTCTTGTTGTTGAATATTATTGATGGTTATTGATCAGCATTGGAAGCTCTTGTAATAGAGAAACATCACCGCGCAGCGCATGAATGGAGACTAAAAGTTGCTGTGCGCACGGAAATCACTGTTTAAAACTGCCAGTGATGCCAGGGATGATCTGTTTTTACAGCAGTCTTTTACATTATAGTGTTTCTTTTCTGTTCTGGTGCTCTATTCTGTTCTGCTCCCAAGTTTGTCGGAGCTCCGTTGGATAAAACCTGATTGGAAATAGGATTATATAAAAAAAACACATATATATATATACGCTGATTTTTG